>JAIUJO010001047.1:27500-40000 GCA_023846275.1 Vanilla planifolia
TCTATTTCTTCTCCTTCTTCTCGTTCTCTTTCTTCTTCTTCTCCTTCTTCTAATCCTTTGAATTCTTGTTTTACTTCTTCTTCTTCTCCTCCTTCTTCTTCTTCTTCTTCTTCTTTTTCTTCTTTTGTTACATCTCCTTATTCTCCTTCTTCTCCTTCTTCTTCTACTTCTTCTTCTCCTTTTTTCTCTACTGAACTTATTATTATTCTTCTTCATCTACTTCTTCTCCTTCTTCATTTTCAACTTCTACTTCTTCTTCTTCATCTTCTTCTTCTTTTTCTACTACTACTACTACAACTACAACTTCTCCTTTTTCTTATTCTTCTCCTTCTTCACCATCTCATCCTTCTCCTTCTTCTCTTTCTTCTCCTTCTTCTCCTTCTCCTTCTACTTCGTCTTCTTCTGCTTCTATTACTTCTCCTTCTTCTTCTTCTTCTCCAAATTCTTCTTCTTCTTCTCCTTCTTCTTCTTCTTCTGCTTCTTCTTCTTCTTCTTCTTCTTTCGCTTGTTCTTCTTGTTCTTGTTGTTGTTCTTCTTCTTCTTCTACTTCTTCTTCTTCTTCTACTACTTCTTCTTCTTCTTCTTCCTATTCGTCTACGTCTTCTTCTACTTCTACTTTTTCTTTTTCCACTTTTAATTTTGCTTCTTCTTCTTCTATTATATCTTCATCTTCTTCTTCTTCTTCTACTCTATCTTCTTCTTTTGCTTTAGATCCTTCTTCTACTTCTTTGAATTCTTGTTCTACTTCTATTTCTTCTTCTTCTTCCTCGTCTTCTTCTTCTTCTTCTCCTTCTTCTTCTTCTTCTTTTTCTATTTCTGTTTCTTCTTCTGCTACGTCTCCTTATCCTCTTTCTTCTCCTTCTTCTTCTCCTTCTTCTTCTTCTCCTTCTCCTTCTTCTACTATTCAACTTATTATTATTATTCCTCTTCTTCATTTTCTTCTTCTTCCTCCTCTTCATCTCCTCCTCCTCCTTCTTCTTCTTCTCTTTTTTCTTCTTCATCTTCTACTTCTTCTTTTTCTTCTTCTTTTTCTTATTCTTATTATTCTTCTTCTTCTTTCTTTTTTCTTCTTCATCTTCTTCTTCTTCTTCTTCTCCTTCTTCTTCTCCTTCATCTTCTTCTTCTACTTCTTCTTCTTCTTCTTCTTCCTCTTCTTCTTCCTCTTCTTCTTCTTGTTTTACTTCTACTACTTCTTCTTCTAGTTCTACTTCTTCATGATTTTCTTCTTCTTCTTGTCAACTCTTCTCCATGTTTTTCTTCCTCTTCTTTGTCTTCTTCTTCTTCTTCTTCTTCTTCTGCTCTTCCTCCAACTCCTTCTTCTAGTTCTTCATCTTCTTCTTCTTCTTCTTCTTCTTCTTCTAATTTTTTATCTTCTTCTTCTTTTAGTTCTTCTTCTTCTTCTTCTTCTTCTTCCTCTTCTTCTTCTTCTTCATCTTCTTCATCATCAACATCATCATCTTCTTCATCTTCTTCTTCTTTTGTTTCTTGTTCTTCTTCTTATTCTTCTTCTTCTTCATCTTCTACTTCTTATTATTATTATTATTATTAATATTATTATTATCAGTTTTATTTTTATTCTTCTTCTTCTTCTTTCTCCGTCTCCTCTTCCTCTTCTTAAACTTATTCTTCTTCTTCTTCTTCTTCTTCTTCTTCTTCTTCTTCTTCTTCTTTTTCTTCTTCGTCTTCTTCATCCTTTTCTTTTTCTTCTTCTTTTTCTTCAACATATTGTTGTTGTTATTTTTCTTCTTCTACTACTTCTTCTTCTTCTTCATCTTCTTTTTCTCCTTCTTCTTCTCCTTTGTCTTCCCCTCTGGTTCTTGTTCCTCTTCTTCTTCTTTTTCTTCTTCTTCTTCTTTTGCTACTACTACTTCTTTCTCCTCCTCTTCTTCTTCTTCATCTTCTTTTCTTCTTCTTCTTCTTCATCATCTTCTTCTTCTTTATCTTCTTCGTCTTCTTCAACTTCTTCTTCTTCTTCTACTACTTGTTCTTCTTCTTCCTCTTCTTCTTGTTCTTCTTTTTCTTATTCTTCTTGTTCTTTTTCTTCTTCCTGTTCTTCTTCTTCTTCTTCTTCGTCTTCTGCTATATCTCTTTTTTCTACTTCTTCTCGTTCTTCAACTTCTTCTCCTTCCCTACCTTTCCCTTCTCCTACTTCTCCTTCTTCTAGAACTTATTCTATTATTCTATTTCTTCTATTTCTTCTTCAACATCTTCTTCTTCTTCTTCTCCTTTTTCAACTTCTATTGCTTCTTTGTCTTCTTCTTCTTCTTCTTCTTCTTCTTCTTCTTCTCCTTCCTCTTCATCATCATCTTCTTCTTCTTCAACCTTCTTTGTTGTTGTTCTTGTTCTTCTTCTTCATCTTCTTCTTCTTCTTCATCTTCTTCTTCTTCTTCATCTTCTTCTTCATCTTCTTCTTCATTTCTTCATCTTCATCATCATCTTCTTCTTCTTCTTCTTCTTCGCCTTCTTCTTATGCTTCTTCTTATTCTTCTACTTCTTCTTTTACTTCGTCTGCTACTTCTTCTTCTTCTTTTACTTTTTCTCCATCAACTTCTTTTTCTTCTTCTTCTTCTTCTTCTTCTATTTACTCCTCTTCTTCTTCTTCCTCTTCTTGTTTTTCATCTTCTTCTTCCCCATACATCTTCTTTTTCTTCTTCTTCTTCTTCTTCTCATTCTTCTTCTTCTCCACTTTCTTCTTCTTCTCTTATTTTTTATTCTTCTTCTTCTTCCTCTTCCTCTACTTCTTCATCTTCTAATTTTTCTTCTTCTTCTTCTTTTTCTTCCTCTGCTTTTTCTTCTTCTTCCTCTTCTTCTTCTTCTTCTTGTTTTTCTTCTTCTCCTTCTCCTTCTCCTTCTTCTTCATCTTTTATTAAGACTGCAACTACTTCTTCTTCGTCTTCCTTTTCCTCTTCCTCTTCCTCTTCATCTTCTTCTTTTTCTTGTTCTTCTTCGTCTTCTTCTTCTTCTTCATCATCATCTTCTTCTTCTTCTTCTTCTTCTTCTACTTCTTCATCTTTTTCTTCTTATTCTTCTTCTACATCCACTTATTTCTTCTTTATCATCTTCTTCTTACTCTTCTTCAACTTCTTTTTCATCTTTTTCTTCTTCTCCTTCTTCCTTTTCTTCTTCTTCTTCTCTTTCTTCTTCTTCTTCATCATCTTCTTCTTCCTTTTTGTCTTCTTCACCTTCTTCTTCCTCCACTTCTTCATCTACTTCTGCTCCTCCTTCTGATTCTTCTTATTCTCCTACTTTTTCTTGCCCTTCCCCTTCTTCTCCCTATTCTTCTTCTTCTTCTTTTTCTTGTTCTTTTTCTTCTACTTCTTATTCATATTGAACTACTACTTCTCCTACTCCTCCTTCTTCTTCTCCTACTCCTGATTCTTCTTCCCCTTCTTCTTCTCACTCTTCTTCTTCTCTTACTTCTTCTTCTTCTTCTTCTTCTTCGTCTTGTTCTCCTACACCCGCTTCTTTTTCTTCTTCTTCTACTACTTTTTCTTCTTCTTTTGCTTCCCCTTCTTTATGTTCTTCTTCTTCTTCTTCATCTTCTTCTCTTTCTTTGTCTTCTTCTTCTTATTCTTCTTCTTCTTCTTCTTCTTCTTCTTCTTCTTCTTCTCCTCCTCCTCCTCCTCCTTCTTCATCTTCTTCTTCCTCATCATCTTTTTTTCTTCTCTTTCTTCTTCTTCTCCATCTTCTTCTTTTTCTTCCTCTTCTTCTTCTTCTTCTTCTTCTTCAACTTCTTCTTCTTCTTATTTTTCTTGCTCTTCTTCTTCTTCTTCATCATCTTCTTCCTCTTCTTCTTCTACTCCTCCTACTTCTTCTTCCTGAACTTCTTCTTCTTCTTCTTCTTCTTCTTCTTCTTCTTTTCTTCTTTTTTCTCTTATTCTTTTTCTTCTTTTTCTTCTTCTTCTTCTCCTCCTCCTCCTCCTCCTCCTCCTCCTTCTTCGTCTTCTACCTCTTCTTCTTCTTGATTTCTTTCAACATCTTCTTCTTCTTCCTATTCCTCTTCTTCTTCATCCTCTTCTTCTTCTTCTTCTTCTTCTTCTCCTCCTCCTTCATCTTGTTCTTGTTCTTGTTCTTCTACTTCTTCTTCTCCTTCTTCATCAACAACATGGTCGTCTTCTTCTTCTTCTTCATCTTCATTTTTTTCTTTTTCTTCATCATCATCTTCTTAACCTTCTTCCGCTTCTGCTACTACTACTACTACTCCTTCTTTTTCTTCTTCTTCTTCTTCTTCTCCTTCTTTTTCTACTTCTTATTCTTCTTCTTCTTCTTCCCCTTCTTCTTCCTCTTCTTTTCTTGTTCTAATTATTCTTCTTCTTTTTCTCTCTCTTCTTCTTTTTCTCTCTCCTCTTCTTTTCCTCGTAGTCCTCGTCCTTTTTCATCTTCATCTTCTTCTTCTTGTCTGTCTTCTTTATTCTTCCTCTACTACTACTTCTTCTTCTTCTTCCACTTCTGCTTCTTCGACTTCTTCTTCTTCATCTTCTTCTCCTCCTTCTTCTTCTTCTTCTTCTTCTAGTCTTCTACTTCTTTTTCTTATTCTTCCTCTAATACTACTACTACTAGTCCTTCTTCTTCTACTTCTTCCCTTTCATTTTCTTTTCCTTCCTCCCCTTCTTCTATTTCTTCTTCTTCTTATTTTTCATCTTCTTCTTCATCTTCTTCTTCTTCTTCTTCCACTTCTTTTTCTCTTCCTCCTCCTTCTTCTTCGCCTTCATCTACTTCATCTTCTTCTCCTTCTTCTTCTTCTTCTTCTTCTTCTTCTTCTTCTTCTTCTCCTTCTTCTTCTTCTCTTCCTTGTTCTTTTTCCACTTCATCATCATCTTCTTCTTCATCTTCCTCTTCTTCATGTTCTTCTTCTTCTTCTTCTTCTACATCTCTATCTTCTTCTTCTTCTAATACTTCTTCTTCTTTTTCTTTATCATCTCCCTTTTCGTCCTCTTCTTCTTCTTCTTCTTTTTGCTCTTCTTCTTGTTCTTCTTCTTCTTCCTCTTCTTCATCATCATCATCTTTATTTTCTTCTTCTACATCTTCTTCTTCTTCTTCTTCTTCCAGTTCTTCTTTATCTTCTGCTTGTTCTTCTATTTAATTGTCTTCTTATTCTTCTTCTTCGTCTTCTTCTTCTTTATCATCATGATCATCTTCTTCTTCTTCTTCAACTTCTTTTTCTTCTTCTTGATGTTCTTTTTCCCCTATTACAAGTACTACTACTTCTTCTTCTTCTACTTCTTCATTTCCTTCTTCTTCATGTCCTTCTTCTTCTGCTACTTCTTGTTCTACAACTTCTACTTCTCCCTATTCTTCTTCTTCCTCTTCCTCTTCTTGTTCTTCATCTAATTCTTCTTCTTCATCATCTTCCTCCTCTTCTTCTTCGTCTTCTCTTTCATCTTCTTTTTATCCTACTTCTTCTTCTTCATCTTCTTCTTCTTCTTCTTCATTTCTTCCTCTTCTTCATATCCTTCTACTTGTTATTCTTCTTCTTCTTTTCATCATCTTTTTCTAAATCGTTAACATCTCCTTCTTCTCCTTCTTCATCATCATCTTCTTCTTCTTCTTCTTTTTCATCTTCTTCTTCTTCTTCTTCTTCTTCTTCTGCTTCTTATTCTTCTCCTTCTTGTTCTTCTTCTCCTTCTCCTTCTTCCTCTTCTTCTTCTCTTACTATTCTACTACTTCAACTTCTTCTTCTTCTTCTTCTAATACTTCTTCTTCTTCTCCTACTCTTTTTTCTTCTTCTTCTTCTTCTTCTTCTTTATCTTCGTCTTGTTCTTGTTCTTTTTCTTCTTCTCGTTCTTGATCATCTTCATCTTCTTCTTCTTTTTCTTCTTCTTGTTCAACTACTTCTCTTCTTCTTCCTCTTTTTCTTCCTCATCTTTTTCTTCTTCTTCTTCTTCTATTTCGTTGACTTCTTGTTCTTCTTCTTCTTCATCAACTTCTTCTCCTTCCTTATTCTACTTCTTCAAAAACCTCTTCTTCATCTTTCTCTTCTTCTTCTTCTTCCCCAATTACTACTACTACCACTACTTCTTCTTCATCTACCTCTTCCGTTTCTTCTTGTTCTTCTTCCTCTTCTTCTTCTTTTCTTCTTCTTCTTCTTCTTCTTGTTCTGCTATAACAACTTCCTCTTCTACTTCTTCTTATTCTTCCTCTTCTTCTTCTTCTCCTTCCTCTTCTTCCTCTTCTTCTTCTTCTTCTTGTTCTTCTTCTTCATTTTCTTCTTCTTCATTTTCTTCTTCTTCTTTATCTACTTCTTCTTCTTCTTCTTCTTCTTCTTCTTCTTCTTCTTCTTCTTTCACAATGTCTTCTTCTTCTTTTTTTGCTCCTCTTCCTTCTGATTCTTCTTCTTCTCCACCTTCTTCTTCCTGTCCTACTTTTGAATCATCTTCTTCTTCTAGTACTACTACTTCTGCTTCTTCTTCTTCTTCTTGTTCTTCTTATTCTTCTTGATCCTTTTCTACATCTTCTTCTTCTTCTTCTTCTACTTCTTCTTATTTTTCTTCCAATTCTTCTTCTTTTACTACTTCTTTTTCATCATCTCCTCCTTCTATTTCCTTTTCTTTTTCTTCTTCTTCTTCTTTTTCTTCTTTCTCTTCGTCTTCATATTCTTCTTCTTCTTCTTCTTTTTCTACTTCTTCATCTTCTTCTACTTCTTTTTCTTCTTCTTCTTCTTCTCCTCCTCCTTCTCCTTCTTCTTCTTCTCCTTCTTCTTCTCCTTCTTCTTCTCCTTCTTTTTCTTCTTCTTTCTCTTCTTTTTCTGTCTTCTTCTTCTTCTTCTACTACTTTTTCTTCTTCTTCCTCTTCTTCTTATTCTTTTTTTTCTTATTCTTCTTGTTCTTTTTCTTCTTCCTGTTCTTCTTCTTCTTCTTCTTCATCTTCTGCTATATCTCTTTTTTCTACTTCTTCTCGTTCTTCAACTTCTTCTCCTTCCCCACCTTTCCCTTCTCCTACTTCTCCTTCTTCTAGAACTTATTCTACTATTCTATTTCTTCTATTTCTTCTTCATCATCTTCTTCTTCTTCTTCTCCTTTTTCGACTTCTATTGCTTCTTTTTCTTCTTCTTCTTCTTCTTCTTCTTCTTCTTCTTCTTCCGCATCATCATCATCTTCTTCTTCTTCTTCAACCTTCTTTGTTCTTCTTCTTCTTCTTCTTCATTTCTTCATCTTCCTCATCATCATCATCTTCTTCCTCTTCTTCTTCTTCTGCTTCTTCTTGTTCTTCTACTTCTTCTTCTTCTTCTTCATCTACTTTTTCTCCATCACCTTCTTTTTCTTCTTCTTCTTCCATTTACTCCCCTTCTTCTTCCTCTTCTTCTTTTTCATCTTCTCCTTCCCCATACATCTTTTTTTTCTTCTTCTTCTTCTTCTTATTCTTCTTCTTCTTCTTCTTCTTCTCATTCTTCTTCTTCTCCACTTTCTTTTTCTTCTCTTGTTTTTTATTGTTCTTCTTCTTCCTCTTCCTCTACTTCTTCATCTTCTAATTATTCTTCTTCTTCTTTTTTTTCTTCCTTTCTTTTTTCTTCTTCTTCTTCCTCTTCTTCTTCTTCTTCTTATTTTTCTTCTTCTCCTTCTCCTTCTTCTTCATCTTCTATTAAGACTGCAACTACTTCTTCTTCATCTTCCTCTTCCTCTTCCTTTTCATCTTCTTCTTTTTCTTGTTCTTCTTCGTCTTCTTCTTCTACTTCATCATCATCTTCTTCTTCTTCTTCTTCTTCTTTTTCTTCTTCTTCTTCTTCTACTTCTTCATCTTTTTCTTCTTATTCTTCTTCTAGATCCACTTATTTCATCTTCATCATCTTCTTCTTGTACTTCTTCTCCTTCTTCCTTTTCTTCTTCTTCTTCTCTTTCTTCTTCTTCTTCTTCTTCATCTTCTTCTTCCTTTTTGTTTTCTTCACTTTCTTCTTCCTCCACTTCTTCATCTACTTCTGCTCCTCCTTCTGATTCTTCTTATTCTCTTACTTTTTCTTGCCCTTCACCTTCTTCTCCCTATTCTTCTTCTTCTTCTTTTTCTTGTTCTTTTTCTTCTACTTCTTATTTATATTGAACTACTACTTTTCCTACTCCTCCTTCCTCTTCTTCTCCTACTCCTGATTCCTCTTCGCCTTGTCCTTCTCACACTTCTTCTTCTCTTACTTCTTCTTCTTCTTCTTCTCCTTCTTCTTCCCCTTCTTCTCCTACTCCCTCTTCTTTTTCTTCTTCTTCTACTTATTCTTCTTCTTCTTCCTCCTCTTCCTCATGTTCTTCTTCTTCTTCTTCTTCTTCATCTTCTTCAATTTCTTTGTCTTCTTCTTATTCTTCTTCTTCTTCTTCTTCTTTTTCTTCTTCTTCTCCTCCTCCTCCTTCTCCTTCTTCATCTTCTTCTTCCTCTTCATCTTTTTTTCTTCTTTTTCTTCTTCTTCTTCTCCATCTTCTTCTTTTTCTTCCTCTTCTTCTTCTTCTTCTTCGTCAACTTCTTCTTCTTCTTCTTATTTTTCTTGTTCTTCTTCTTCTTCATCCTCTAATTCTTCTACTCCTCCTTCTTCTTCTTTAACTTCTTCTTCTTCTTCTTCTTCTTCTTCTTCTTCTTTTCTTCTTTTTTCTCTTATTCTTTTTCTTCTTCTTCTTCTTCTTCTTCTTCTTCTTCTCCTCCTCCTCCTCTCCTCCTCCTTCTTCCTCTTCTACCTCTTCTTCTTCTTCTTCTCCTCCTTCATCTTTTTCTTGTTCTTGTTCTTGTTGTTCTACTTCTTCTTCTCCTTCTTCATCAACAACGTCGTCGCCTTCTTCTTCTTCTCCTTCTTCTTCTTCTTCTTCATTTTTTTTCTTTTTCTTCATCATCATCTTCTTAACCTTCTTCTGCTTCTGCTACTACTACTACTAATCCTTCTTTTGCTTCATCTGCTTCTTCTTCTACTTCTTGTTCAGATATAACTAGTTCCTCTTCTAATTCTTCTTATTCTTCCTCTTCTTCTTCTTCTTCCTTTTCTTCCTCTTCTTCTTCTTCTTCTTGTTCTTCTTCATCATTTTCTTCTTCTTCATTTTCTTCTTCTTTGTCTTCTTCTTCTTCTTCTTCTTCTTCTTCTTCTTCTTCTTCTTCTTCTTCTCCTTCTTCTTTCACAATGTCTTCTTCTTCTTTTTTTGCTCCTCTTCCTTCAGATTCTTCTTCTACTCCACCTTCTTCTTCCTATCCTTCTTTTGATTTATCTTCTTCTTCTACTACTACTACTTCTGCTTCTTCTTCTTCTTCTTCTTCTTATTCTTCTTGATCTTTTTCTACATCTTCTTCTTCTTTTTCTTCTAATTCTTCTTCTTCTTCTACTCCTTTTTCATCATCCCCTCTTCTATTTCCTTTTCTTCTTCTTCTTCTTTTTCTTTTTCTTCTTTCACTTCATCTTCATATTCTTCTTCTTCTACTTCTTTTTCTACTTCTTCATCATCTTCTTCTTCTTTTTCTTCTTCTTCTTCTTCTCATCCTCCTCCTCCATCTTCTTCTTCTTCTTCTCCTTCTTCTTCTCCTTCTTCTTCTTCTTCTTTCTCTTCTTTTTCTATCTTCTTCTTCTTATTCATCCTCTTCTTCTTCTTGTTCTTCTTCACATTCTACTTCTTCTTTTTCTCCTTTGTCTTTTTCTTCTTTTTTTCTTCTACCTCTTCTTCTTGTACTTCTTCTTCTTCTTCTTCTTCTGCTCCTTCTTTGTCTCATCCTTCTTCCTTTCTTCTTGTTGTTCTTCTACTTTTTCTCTTCATCTTCATCTTCTTCTTTTTCCTCATCTTCTTTGACTTCTTCTTCTTCTTCTTCTTCTACTTCTTCATCTTCTTCTTCTTCTGCTTCTTCTTGTTCTTCTTCTCCTTCTTCTTTTTCATCCTTTTCTTTTCCTTCTTCTTCCTCTTCTACTTCTTCATCTTTTTCCTCCTCCTCCTTTATTATTATTATTATTATTCTTATCCTTTTTCTTCTTCTCTTCTTTTTCTTCTTCTTCTTCTTCTTCTCCTTCTCCAACTTCTTCTTCTTCTTGTTCTTCTTCTACTTCTTCATCTTCTTTTTTATTCTTCTTCTTTTTCTTCTTCTTCTTCTTCTTCTTTTTCTTGTTCTTCTTTTTTTTGCTTCACTTCCTCTTGATTCTTCTTCATCTTCTCCTTCTTCTTCATGTCGTTCTTTTTATTCTTCTTCTTCTACTACTACTACTACTACTACTACTACTACTACTACTACTTTTTCTTCTTCTTCTCCTTAATCTTCTTCATCTTCACCATCATCTTGTTCTTGTTCTTCTTATTCTCCTTCTTCTTCTTCTTCTTCTTCTCCTTTATCTTCTTCTCCTCCTCCTCTTCCTCCTTCTTCTTCTTCTTCTCCTTCTTCTTCTTCTTCTTCCCTTCCTTCTATTTCTTCTTCTTCTTCATATTCTTTTTCTTCTTCATCTTCATCTTCTTCTTCTTCTTATTCTTCTTTGTCTTCTTCTTCTTCTTCTTCTACTTCTTTTTTTTCTTCTTCTTTTTCTTTTTCTTTTTCTTCCTCTCCATCTTCTTCCTCTTCTTCTTCTTGCTCTTCTTCAAATTCTTCTTCTTCTTGTTAATCTTCTTCTTCTTTTGCAACTTCTTCTTCTTCTTCATCTTCTACAAGTTCTATTTCTTCCACTAGTACTACTCCTTCTACTTCTTCATCTTCGTCTTCTTCTTCTTCTAATTCTTGTTTTTCTTCTTCTCCTACTTCTTCTTCTTCATCTTCTACTTCTTCTTTTTCTCAACCTTCTTTTTCTTCTGCTTCTTTTGTTTCTTCTTGATCTTCTTAAACTTCTTCTTTTTCTTCTTCCTCCTCTTTTTCTTCTTCTTCTTCTTCTTCTTCATCATCATCATCATCATCATCGTCTTCCTCTTCTTCTTCTTCTTCTTTTTCAACTTCTTCTTCATCATCTTCTTCTCCTTCTTATTATTATTATAATTATTGTTCTTCTTTTTCTTCTTCTACTCCTTCTTCTTCTTTTTCTTTCTGTTCTACTTTTTCTTCTTTGTCTTCTTCATCTTCTTGTTATAAGCATTATTATTTATTTTCTTATACTTCTTCTTCTTCTTTTTCATCTTCATCTTAATCATCATCATCATCATTTTCTTCTTCTTCTTCTTCTTATTCTTATTCTTCTTCTTCCTCTTCTTCTTCTTCTTCTTCTTCTTCTCCCTCATCTTCTTGTTCTCCATTTTCATCTTCTCTTACTTCTACTTGTTCTTCTTCTTCTTCTTCTTCCTTTTCTTCCTCTTCTCCTTCTTCTTCTACTATTTCATTTTCTTCTTCCTCTTAGTTTTTTTACTCTTCTTCTTCTTCTTCTCCTTCTCCTTCTTGTTCTTCTTTTCCTTCTCCTTCTTCTTCTTCTTCTTCTCCATCTTCTTCTTATTCTTCTTGTTATTCTTCCTCTTCTTCTTCTTCTTTAACCTCTTTTTCTTCTTCTTCAACTTCTTTTGTTTCTTTTACTACCACTGACTCTTCTTCTCGTTCTTCTTCTGCTTCTATTACTTATTCTTCTACTTATTCTTCCACGTCTTCATCATCATCATAATCTTCTTCTTCTTCTACTTCTCTTACATCTACTTTTTCTTCTTCTTGTTCTTCTTCTTCCTTTTCTTCTTCTTCTTCTACTTCTTGTACTTCTTCTCTTCCTTCTTCTTCTTCTCACTTCTTCTTTTCTTCTTCTTCTTCTTCTTCTTCTTCTTCTCATTCTTCTTCTTATTCTTCTTCTTCTCTTTCTTCTTCTCCTTCTCCTTCTACATTTTCTACTTCTTTTTCTTCTATTTCTATTTCTTATTCTTCTTATTCTCGTTCTTCTTCTTCTTCACCTTCTTTTGCTTTGCTTTCTTCTTCTTCTTCTTCTTCTCCTTCTCCTTCTGCTTCTTCGTCTACTATTTCTTCTTCTTTTCCAAATTCACATCAACTTCTTCTACTTCTTCTTCTTCTTCTTCTTCTTCATTTTCTTCTTCTTCTTCTTCTTCTTCTAAATCATCTTGTTCTTCTTGCTCTTCTTCAACTTTTTCTTCTTCTTCTTCTTCCATTTCTTCATCTTCTTCTTCTTCCTCTTCTTCTTCTTCTTCTTCCTCTTCTTCTTTTTCTTCTTCTTCTGCTCCTTCATCTAATTCTTCTTCTTCTTATCCTTATTCTTCTTCTCCTTCTTCTTGCCTTTCTTCTCCTTCATCTTCCTATTCTTCTTCTTCTTCTTCTTCTTCTTCGTCTTCTTTTTCTTCTTATTCTTATTCTTATTCTTTTTAAGCTTCTTCTTCTCCTCATCCTCCTTCTTCTTCTCCTACTTCTTCTCTTCTTCTCCTTCTTCTTCTTTTTCTTCTTCATGCCCTTTTTCATCTTCTTCTTCTCCTCCTTTTTCATTGTCTTCTTCTTCTTCTTGTTCTTCTTCTTCTTCTTATTTTTTCTTTTCTTCTTCTTCTTCTTCTTCTTCTTCTTCTTTTCTTCTTCTTCTCCATCTTGTTCTTCTTCTTTTACTTCTTCTTCTTCTTCTTCTTCGTGTTCTTATTCTTTTTCTTCTTCTTCTTCTTCTCTTT
>JAIUJO010001047.1:50000-52500 GCA_023846275.1 Vanilla planifolia
ATCGTAATCATCAACATCATCTTCTTCTTCTTCGTCTTCTTCTTCTTCTTCTTCTTCTTCTTATTCTACTTCTTCTTCTTCTTCTTCTTCTTCTTCTTCTTCTTATTTTGCTTCTTATTCTTGTTCATCTTCTTCTTATTCTTGTTCTTCTTCTTCTCATTCTTCTTCTTCTTCTTTTTCTTCATCTTCTTCGTCTTCTAGTTCATGTTCTTCTCCTTGTTCTTCTTCTGCATCTTCTTCTACTCTTACTTCTTCTGCTTGTTCTTCTTCTTCTTCTTCCTTTATTCTCATTCCCCTTCTTCTTCTTCCAAATCTTCTTCTTCTGCAACTTACTTCTTTTTCTTCTTCTTCTTCTTCTTCTTCTTCTTATTCTTCTTCTTCTCTTACTTCTTCTTCTTCTTCTTCTTAATCATCTTCTTCTCTTAGTTCTCCTTCCTCTTCTTCTTTTCCTTTCCTTCTTCTTCTCCTCCCTCTTCTCCTTCATCTTCTTCTTCTTCATCATCTTATTCTTCTCCATCTTCTTCTTCAACTTCTTTTTATTCTTCTTCTTCTTTTTCTACTTCTTTTTCTTCTTCTACTACTTCTTCTTATTCTTCTTCTTCCTTTTCCTCTTCTTCTTCTTCTTCTTTTTTGTTTCCTTTCTCTACTTCCTCTTACTCCTTCTCCTTCTTCTTCTTATTCTTCTCGTTCTTCTTCTTCTCCTTCTTGTCCTCCTCCTTCTCCTCCTTCTTCTTCTCCTTCCCTTTCTTCTTTTTCTTCTTATTTTTCTTCTACCTCTACTTCTTCTTATTCTCCTTCTACTTCTTCACCAACTTCTGCTTCTCTTTCTCCTTCTACTTCTTCTTCTTCATCTTCTTTTTCTTCCTTTTCTTTTTTGTTGTTCTTCTTCTCAATCTTTTGCTCCTTCTTCTTCTATTTCATCATCATCATCTTCTTCATCCTCTTCTTCATTATCATCATCTCTTCTTATTCTTATTCAACTTCTTCTTCTTCTTCTTCTTCTTCTTCTTCTTTTTCTTCTTCATCTTCTTCTTCTTCTTCTTCTCCTTATTCTTCTTCTTCTTCTTCTTCTTCTTCTTCTTCTTTTTCTTCTTCTCCATCTTCTTCACCATCATCATCATCATCATCACCATCGTAATCATCAACATCATCTTCTTCTTCTTCGTCTTCTTCTTCTTCTTCTTCTTCTTCTTATTCTACTTCTTCTTCTTCTTCTTCTTCTTCTTCTTCTTCTTATTTTGCTTCTTATTCTTGTTCATCTTCTTCTTATTCTTGTTCTTCTTCTTCTCATTCTTCTTCTTCTTCTTTTTCTTCATCTTCTTCGTCTTCTAGTTCATGTTCTTCTCCTTGTTCTTCTTCTGCATCTTCTTCTACTCTTACTTCTTCTGCTTGTTCTTCTTCTTCTTCTTCCTTTATTCTCATTCCCCTTCTTCTTCTTCCAAATCTTCTTCTTCTGCAACTTACTTCTTTTTCTTCTTCTTCTTCTTCTTCTTCTTCTTATTCTTCTTCTTCTCTTACTTCTTCTTCTTCTTCTTCTTAATCATCTTCTTCTCTTAGTTCTCCTTCCTCTTCTTCTTTTCCTTTCCTTCTTCTTCTCCTCCCTCTTCTCCTTCATCTTCTTCTTCTTCATCATCTTATTCTTCTCCATCTTCTTCTTCAACTTCTTTTTATTCTTCTTCTTCTTTTTCTACTTCTTTTTCTTCTTCTACTACTTCTTCTTATTCTTCTTCTTCCTTTTCCTCTTCTTCTTCTTCTTCTTTTTTGTTTCCTTTCTCTACTTCCTCTTACTCCTTCTCCTTCTTCTTCATATTCTTCTCGTTCTTCTTCTTCTCCTTCTTCTCCTCCTCCTTCTCCTCCTTCTTCTTCTCCTTCCCTTTCTTCTTTTTCTTCTTATTTTTCTTCTACCTCTACTTCTTCTTATTCTCCTTCTACTTCTTCACCAACTTCTGCTTCTCTTTCTCCTTCTACTTCTTCTTCTTCATCTTCTTTTTCTTCCTTTTCTTTTTTGTTGTTCTTCTTCTCAATCTTTTGCTCCTTCTTCTTCTATTTCTTCTTTTTATTCTTCTCCTCCTCCTCCTCCTCCTGCTCCTTCTTCTTCTACTCCTCCTTCTCCTTCTTCTCCTTCTTCTTCTTCTTCTTTTCCCTCTTCATCTCCCTCTTCTTCTTCTTCATCATCATCTTCTTTTTCTTTTTCTTCTTCTTCTTCATCCTTTTCTTCATCTTGTTCTTGTTGTTGTTCTTCTTATTCTTTGCCTTCATCTTCTTCCACTTCTTCTTCTTCTTCTCCTGGTCCTCCTCCTTTTTAATTGTTCTTCTTCTGGTCCTTTTTCGTCTTCTCCTTCTTCTTCTTGCCATTCTTTTCTTCTTCTTATTCTTCTTCTTATTCTTATTCTTATTCTTCACCATCATCTTCTTCTTCTTATTCTTCTTCTTCTTCTTCTTTTCTATTTCTTCTTCTTATTATTATTATTATTATTCTTCATAATCTAGTTCTTCAACT
>JAIUJO010002413.1:0-37500 GCA_023846275.1 Vanilla planifolia
TCTTCTTCTTTTATTTCTTCTTCTTCTTCCTCCTCCTCTTTTTCGTCTTCTTCTTCTTTATCTTCATCCATTTCTTCTTCTCTTTTTCTTGTTCTTCTTCTTTTGCCTCCTCTTCATCCATTTCTTCTTCTTCTTCTTCTACTTTCTACTCCTCATCTTCCTCTACTTCTTCTTCTTCTTCTTCAACTACTTCACCTTCATCTTATACTTCATCTTTTTCTTACTCTTCTCCTTCTTCTTCTTCTTCTTCATCTTCTTCTTCCTCTTCTTCTTCTTCTTCATCCTCCTCTTCTTTTTTATTTTCTTCTTCTTCTTCTTCTAGCTCATTTCCTTCTTCATCTGCTTTCTCATCTTCCTCTTCTTTTTTTTCTTTTTTTTCTTTTTGTTCTTCTTTTTCTTTGTCTTCTTCTTGTTATTATACTTTTTCTTCCTTTTCTTCTTCTTCTTCTTCATCATTTTCTTCTACTTCTTCAAATTGTTTTTCTTCTTATTCCTCTACATCTTCTTCTTCTTCTTCTCCATCTTCTTCGTAATCCTCAATCCCTATTCCCTAATCCCTTTCCTTAATCCCTCACTCCTTAATCTCTTATACTAAAATCTGTAATGCCTTATCCATCCCTCCCAAATCCTTAATCTATAATCATTAATCCCTAATCTCTAATCCTTAATTCCTAATCCCTAGTCTATTCTTAATCCATAATCCTTAATCCTTAATCTCTAATTCCTAATCTTTAATCCATAGTCTCTAATTCATAATATGTAATCTCTTATCCCTTATTTTTCACTAATACCAAATTCTTAATCCCTAATCCCTAATCCTTAATCCATAATCCTAAATCCCTAACACCAAACCTCTAATCCCTCCCTCCTCAATCCCTAATCCTAATCCATCACTTGATCCTCTTCTTCTTCTTCTTCCATTTCTTCTTCCTTTTCTTCTTCTTCTTTTTATTCCTCTTCTTCTTCTTCTTCTTCCTCATTTTCATATCCTTCTTCTTCTTCCTATTCTTCCTCATCTTTATCTTCTTTTTCTTCTTCATCTTCTTCTTCCTCTTCTTCTTCTTTTTCTTCTTCTTCTTCTTCCTTTTCTGCTTCTTCTTCTTCTTCATCGTCTTTTTCTTCTTCTTCCTTTTCTTCTTCTTCCTGTTCTTCTCTTCTTCTCCTCCTTCTTTTCTTGTTCTTCCTCTTCCTCTTCTTCTTCTTCTTCTTCTTTCTCTTTTCCTTCTTCTTTTTCTCCTTCTCCATCTTCTACTTCTGCTCCTCCTGGTCATTTTTCTTACCTTTCTCTTCTCTTTATCCTTCTCCTTTTTCTCCTTCTCCATCTCTGTCTCCTTCTCCTTCCCCCTCTCCTTTTCTTGCTCCTCATCCTTCTCCTCATGCTCCTTTTCCTTTTCTCTCTCCTTCATCATCTTCTTCTTCTACCTTCTTTCTTCTTTGTTCTTTCTTCTTTCTTCTTTCTACTTTCTTCTGTCTTCTTTCTTCTTCCTTCTTCCTTCTTCCTTCTTCTAACCTCCTTACTCTTTCCTTCTTACATCTTTCTTCTTCTTTCTACTTTCTTCTTTATTCTTCCTCTTATTCTTCCTCTTCTTCTTCTATCTTCCATCTTCCTTCTTCCTTCTTCCTTCTTTCTTCCATCTTCTTCTTCATCTTTCTTCTTTCTACTTCCTTCTTATTCCCTATTCCTTAATCCCTAATCCAATAATAATCAATAATCCTTAATCTTTAGTCCCTAACCTCTAATCCCTAATCCTTAGTCCCTAATCTTGAATCAATAATGCCTAATCTCTAATCCCTATCTCTACTCCCTAATCCTTAATCACTAATCTTTAATCCCCAAACCCTAATCCTAGTTTTTAATCCTAATCATAATCCTTCAATGTCTAATCCCTAATCCTAAATCTCTAATCCTAAAGTCTAGATTCCTCATGTCTAATCCCTAAGCCTTAATGTCTATTTCTCAATCCATAATCACTAATCTTAAATCCCTAATCTCTAATCCCTAATCTGTACTAATTAGTCCCTTAATTCTTAATCTTTAATCTCTAATCTCTAATCATTACTCCCTTAATCACCAATCACTAATCCATAATCCCTAATCATTAATCCTTAATCCTAAATATCTTTTACTTATTCCCTAATCCCTAATTGCTAACCCATAAACCCTAATCTCTAATAACTAACTCTAAAATCCCTTATTCTTAATCTCTAATACCTAATCTTTAATCCTTTCCTCCCAAATCTTTAATTCGTACTCCTTTATTTCTAATCTCTAACACTTCGTTCTTTAATCCAGAATCCTTCCTTCCTTAATCCTTAATCTTTAATCCCTAACCCATAACCAATAATCCATAATCCTTAATCCAACTCTTCTATCTCTTCTTCCTATCTTCCTCTTCTTCTTCTTCTTCTTCTTCTTCTTTTTCTTCTTATTGTTATTCTTCTTCATCATCTTCTTCTTCTCTATGTCTTTAGAAATCCTTAATCCCTATTCTCTAATCCATACTTCTCAATCCCTCTCTCCCTAATCTCTCATCCAAAAATCTATAATGCCTTATCCATCCCTCCCAAATCCCTAATCTCCATTCTTTAATCCATAATTCCTAATCCTTAATCAATCCTTAATCCATAATCCCTAATATCTAATCTCTAATCCTTAATCTCTAATCCATAAACTATAAACCCTAATACGTAATCTACTATCCCTATATTTTAATCCCTAATACCTAATCCTTAATCCTTAATCCCTAATCCTTAATCCCTAACATCTAATCTCTAACACCTCCCTCCTTTATCCCTATTCCCTAAACCTTAGCCCCTAATCCCTAATCCATCTATTTGTTATTTTCTTCTTCTTCATCTTCTTTCATTTTTTTCTTCCTCTTTTTCTTTTACTTTTTATTCCTTTTCTTTATCTTCTTTTTCTTCCTCATTTTCTTCATCATATTCTTCTTCTTCCTCTTCTTCCTCATCTTTCTCTTCCTTTTCTTCTTCTTCTTCTTCTTCTTCTTCTTCCTTTTCTTCGTTTTCTTCTTTTTCTTCTTCTTCTTCTTCTTCCTCTTCTTCTTCTTCCTATTCTTCTTCTTCTTCTTTTGTTGTTCATCTTCTTCCTTTTCTTGTTCCTCTCCTTCTTCTTCTTCTTCTTGTTCTTCTATTTCTTCTTTCTTTTCCTCATCTTCTTCTTCATCTTCTTTTTTTCTTTCTTTCTTCTTCTTCTCCTCCTCCTTCTCAATCTTCTTTTTCCTCTCCTTGTCCTAGGCTTTCTCCTTAACCTTCTCCTTCTCTTACTCGTTCTCCTTCTTCTCCTCTTCCTCCGTCTCCTTCACTTTCTCCTTCTCCTCCTCCTTCTCCTCATCCTCCTTTTCCTTCTTCTTCTTCTTGCTTCTTTATTCTTCCTTCTTCTATCTCCCTAATCCTTAATCTCTAATCCATCCCTAATTTATAATCCTTAATCCTTAATTCTTAATCTCTAATACCTAATTTATAATCCATAAAATCTAATCTCTAATACCTAATCCCTAATATCTATTCTTTAACCTCTGATCCCTAATCACTATTCCCTAATTACTAATCTCTAATCCCTATTCTTTAATCCTTAATCACTAATCCATAATCCCCAAATCCAAATCCCTAGTGTCTAATCTTAATCCTAATTTATTAATCATTAATCCCAAATCTCCAATCTTTAATCTCTAATCCCTAATCCTTAATATTTATTCCCTAATTCCGAATCTCTAATTCTAAATTCCTAATCTCTAATCCTTAATCCTTAAAAATTAATCCATTAATTCTTAATCTTTAATCTCTAATATCTAATCATTAATCCCTTCATCTCTAACTATTAATCAAAAATCCTTAATCACTAATCCTTAACCCTAAATCCCTTTTACTTATTCATTTATCCCTACTTCCCAATCCTTAATCATTAATCTCTAACTACTAATCCATAAACCCCAAATCCCTAATTACTAACTCTAAAATCTGTAATTACAAATCTCTAATACCTAATCCCTAATCCTTCTCTCCCAAATCTTTAACCCAAATTTCTTTATCTCTAATCCCTAATACTTCCTTCTTTAATCCTGAATCCCTCCATTATTAATCCTTGATCCTTAATCCATCTCTTCTTCCTCATCTTCCACTTCTTCTTCTTCATCTTCTTCTTCTTCTTCATCATCATCTTCTTCTTGTTCTTATTCTTTTTGTACGTTTTCTTCTTCTTCTTCTTCTTCTTCTTCTACTTCTCTTTGTTCTTCTACTTATCCTTCATCATCTTCTTCTTCTCCATCTTCTTTGTAATCCTTAATCCCTATTCCCTCATCCCTACCTCTTAATCCCTACCTTCCTCATCTTTTATCCCAAAATCTATAATGCCTTATCCATCCCTTCCAAATCCCTAATACCCAATCCATTATCCTTAATCCCTAATCCCTAATCCTTAATCCATAATCCTTAATTCCTAACACCTAATCTCAAATCCCTCCCTCCTTAATCCTTAATCCCTAATCCTTAATCCTTAATCCTTAATCAAATCTATTCATCCTCTTCTTCTTCTTCTTCTTTCATTTCATCTTCTTCTTCTTCTTCTTCTTCTTCTTCTTCTTCTTTTTATTCCTCTTCTTCATCTTCTTTTTCTTCCTCATTTTCTTCATCTTATTCTTCTTCTTCTTCCTCATCTTTCTCTTTCTTTTCTTCTTCTTGTTCTTCTTCATCTTCTTCTTCTTCCTTTTCATTTTCTTCTTCTTCTCCTTTTTCTTATTCTTCTTCTTCTTTTTCCTCTTCTTTTTCTTCCTCCCCTTCTTCTTCTTCTCCTTCTTCATTTTTTTGTTCTTCTTCTTTCTCTTCTTCTTCCTCCTCCTCCTCTTCTTCTTATTCATCTTCTTCTTCTTCTTCTTTTATTTCATCTACTTTTTCTTCATCATCATCATCTTCTTCTTCTTCTTCTTTTCCTTATTCTTCTTCTCATTCTCCTTCTTCCTCTTCTTCTCTTTCTTCTCGTCTTTCTCCTTATCCTTCTCCTTCCCCTTCTTCCACTTGTTCTCCTTCTCCTCCTCCTTTGCCTTCTCCATCTCTTTCACTTTCTCCTTCCCTTCTCCTTCTCCACATCTAGCCTCTCCTTTTCCTTCTCCTTCTTCTTCTTGTTCTACTTCTTCTTTTTCTACCTTTTTTCTTCTTTCTTATTTCTTCTTTCTTCTTTCTACTTTCTTCTTTCATCTTTCTTCTTCGTTCTTCATTCTTCATACCTCCTTCCCCTCTTCTTCCTTCTTTCTTCTTTATTTTTTCATCTTTATTCTTCCTCTTCTTCTTTCTCTTCTTCTTCTTCTTTCTTCCATCTTTCTTCTCCGTTCATCTTTCTTCCTTCTTTCTTTTTTTCTTTCATTTCCCTAATCTCTAATCCTTAATCTCTAATCCATTCCTAATCTACAATCCTTAATCTTAAATCCCTAATCTCGAATGCCTTATCTCTAATCCTTAATCCTTAATAATTAATCCCTTAACTCTTAATTTTTAATCTTTAATCTCTAATAATTAATCCCTTCATCTTTAATCCCTAATCCATAATCCTTAATCACTAATCCTCAATCATAAATCCCTATTACTTATTCCAAAACCCTAAAGACCTAATATAAAATCTCAAATCTCTTCCTTCTTATTCTCAAATCCCTAATCCTTAGTCCCTAATCCTTAACTCTAAATCCCTTATCAATCTCTAATCCATAATCCCTTATCTTTAATCCTTAATCTCTAATCCTTAATCTCCATTTAATAATCTCTAATCTCTAATACGTAATCTCTTATCCCTAATTTTTAATCCCTAATGCTTAATCCCAAATCCCTACTCCCTAATCCCTAACCCCTAATCCATAAACCTTAATCCATAATTCTTAATCCCTGACTTCTAATCTCTAATCCTTCTCTCCATAATCCCTAATCCTTAATCCTTTACCTCTAATCAATAATCCCTCTCTTCATTCGCTTATTATCCTTCTTTTTTCATTTCTCCTTCCTCTTCTTCTTTTTATTCCTCTATACTTCTTCTCCTTCTTCTTCTTCCTCCTCTTCTTCCTCATCTTTCTCTTCCTTTCCTTCTACTTCTTCTTCCTCTTCTTCTTCTTTTACTTCTTCTTCTACTACTTCTTCTTCCTTATCTTCTTCTTCTTCTTCTTCTACCTCTACTTCTTCTTCTTCATCATCTTCCTCTTCTTCTTCCTCTTCTTCTTCTCCTTCTTCTTCTTTTCTTATTCTTCTTCCTGCACTTCTTCTTCCTCTTCTTCTTCTTCTTCTTCCTCTTCTTCTTCTTCTTCATTTATTTTTTCTTTTTCTTCTCATTCTTCTTCTTCTTCTTCTTCTTTTCCTCCTTTTTATTTTCTGTCTTCTTCTTCTTCTTTGTCTCCTCCTAGTCTTTCTCCTCATCCTTCTCCTTCTCCTTCTCCTTCTCCTTCTCCTACTCGTTCTCCTTCTCCTCATCATTCTACTTCTCTATATCATTCAACTTTTACTTCAGTTCTCCTTCTCCTTCTCCACCTCCTCTTCATCCTCCTTCTCTTTTTCCTTCTTCTTCTTCTTCTTCTTCTTCTACCTTCTTTCTTCTTTCACCTTTCTTCTTTCTACTTTCTTGTTTCTTCTTTCTTCTTCCTTCTTCATTCTTCCTTCTTTCTTCTTCATTCTTTCTTCTTCCTGTCACCTTCCTCCTTCCTTCTTTCATCTTCTTTTTTCTTTATTGTTCTTCTTCTCCTTCCTCTTCTACTTCTTCTTTCTTTAATCTTCCTTCTTCCATCTTCCTTCTTCCTTCTTTCATCCCTCTTCTTCTTCTTCCTTCTTCCTTCTTCTTCCTTAATTCTTCCTTCTTCGTTCTCTCTAATTTCTAATCCTTAATGTCTAATCCATTCCTAATCTATCATCCTTAATCTTTAATCCCTAACCTCTTATCCTTAACCTCTAATCCCTAAATTCTAATCTCTAATACTTAATCCTTAATCCCTAATCCCCAATCTATAATCCATAATCTCTAATCCTTAATATCTATTTCATAATCCTTAATCACTAATCCCAAATACTTAAACCCTAATCCATTATCTCAAATCCTAACCTTAATCTCTTAAATTCTAATCTCCAATCGCTAGTCTCTAATCCTAAATCCTACATCCCAAATCTCTAATCTCTTATCCTTAATCCCTAATATCTATTCTTAATCCCTGATCTCTAATCCTAACCCTAATATCACCCTCCTAAATCTTTAATTCATATTCCTTTATCTCTAATCCCTAATACTTGCTTCTTTAAATCCAAATTCTTCCTTCCTTAGTCCTTGATACTTAATCCCTAAGCCCTAATCCGTAAACCCTAATCCATTCCTTCTTCCTCTTCTTCTTCTTCTTCTTCTTCCTCTTCTATTTCTTCTTCTTCTTCCTCTTCTTCTTCTTCCTCCTCTTCTTCGTTTTCTTCTTCTACCTCACTTTCCTCTTCTTCTTCTTCTTCTTCTTTTTCTTCTTCCTCTTCTTCTTCTTCCTCTTCTTCTTCTTCTTCATTTTCTTCATGTTCTTTTGCTTCATCATCTTCTTCTTCTTCTTATTCCCTTTCTATTTCTTCTTCTTCTTCCTCCTCTTCTCATTCCTCTTCATCTTTTCTTCTTCTTCATTTTCTATTTGAATCTCTTGTTCTTCTTCTTCTTCTTCTATTTCCATTTCTTGTTCTTCTTCTTCTACTCCTACATCTTCATCATATTTTGTTCTTCTCTTCTTCTTGTTCATTTTGTTCTTCTTCTTCTTCTTCTTCGACTTTCACTTCTTCTTCTTCTTTCTCTTCATTTCTTCGTCATCTTCTTCTTTTGATTTTTCTTTCTCTTCATTTCTTCATCATCATCTTCTTCTTCTTCTTCTTTCTCTTCATTTCTTCTTCTTCTTCTTCTTCTTCTTCTTTTTCTACTTCTTCTTCTAGTTCATCACTTTCTTCTCCCTCTTCTCATTCTTAATATTCCCCTTCTTCTTCTTCCTCTTGCTCTTCTTCATCATGTTATTCTACTTCTTCTTGATCATCTTCTTCCTCTTCTTCTTCTTCAACTTCTTCTTCTTCTTCTTCTTCTTCTTCTTCTTCTTCTTCTTCCTCTTCATCTTCCACTTCTTCTTCTTCTTCTAGTTCTTCAACTTCTTCTTTTTCTTCTCCTTCTTACTCTTCTCCTTCTTCTTCTTCTTCTTCTTCTTCTTCTTCTTCTTCTTACCCTTCACATTCTTCTTCTTCTTCCTCTTCTTCATCTTCTTTCTCTTCTTCTTCTTCTTCATCCTCTTCTCCTCTTCTACCTCTTCTACCTCTTCTTCTTCTTCTTCTTCTCCTACTTCTTTCTCTTTTTCTTCTTCTTCCTTTCTTTCTTCTTCTTCTTCTTTTTCTTCCTCCTCTTCTACTTCTTCGACTTCTTGTTCTTCTCCTTCTTCTTCTTCTTCTTCTTCTTCTTCCTCCTCCTCTTTTTCTTCTTTTTCTTCACCTTCTTCTTGCTCTTCTTCTTCCTCTTCCCTTTTTTCATCTTCTACTTCTTCTTCTTCTGCTTCTTCTTCATCTCTTCTTCTTCTTCTTCTTCTTTTTCTTTTTCCTCTTTTTTTTCCTCTACTTCCTCTTTGTCTTCTTCTTCTTCTTCTCCCTCATCTTCCTCTTCTACTTCTTCTTCTTTTTCTTCTTCTTCATCTTCTCCTTTTTCTTCTTCTTCTTCCTCCTCTTCTTTTGCTCTTCTTATTTTTTGTCTTCTTCTTTTTCTTCTTCTTCTTCTTCTTCATTTTTTTTCTTCTTTGTTTCGTCTTCTTCTTATTCTTCTTCTACTCCTCCATCTTGGTTGATCTCTAATCCATCCCAAATCTTCAATACTTAATCCTTAATCATTAATCCCTAAATTTTATCCCTACTACTTATTCCTTAATCTCTAGTCCCTAATCCCTTATCCTTAAACCCTAACGCCAAATTTCTAATCCATTATCCCTAATCCTAAATCCTTAATCTCCAATACTTAATCCTTAATCTTTTATCCCTAGTCCCTCCCCTCCTAATATCTTATCCCTAATCCTTGATCCTTCATCATCAATCCTTAATCCCAAAGTCCTAATCCTAATTATAACCTTTAAATCTTAAATTCTTAATCCCTGGAATTTAATCCTAAATCTTGAATCCAAAATAACTAATCACTAATCTCTAATCATTAATCCCTACTCTCTTAATTGTAATCCTTAATCCTAAATCCCTAATCCATAAACCTTATTAATTGATCTTTTAATCTTAACTTTTTAATCCCTAATCATTAAACCCTTCATCCTTAATCCATAATTCCAAATCCTTAATCCCTACTCCCTTTTACTTATTCCTTTATCCTAACTCTTTAATCTTTAATCCCTAAACTCCAATCCTAAATTGCTAATCCATAATCCCTTGTCCCTAATCATTAATCCATAATCCCTAACACTTAATCCCTAATGCCTAACCCTAATCCTTAATCCATTTCTTCAACCTCTTCTTTTACTTCTTCCACTTCTTCTTCCTCTTCTTCTCCTTCTTCTTCTACTCCTTCTTTATTTTCTTCTTCAACTTCTTCTACTTCCTTCTTATCTTCCCTTCATCTTCTTCTTCTTTTTCTTTTTCCTCTTCTTTTTCATTTCCTTCTTTTACTTCTTCATCATCATCTTATTCTACTTCTTTCTTATCTTCCTATACATCGTCTTTTCCTTTTTCTTTTCCTCTTATTATTCTTCTTCTTCTTCTTTGTCTTCTTCTTCTTCTTCTTTTTCTTCTTATTCTTCTACTTCTTCCTCTTCTTCTTCTTCTTCTTCTGTTGCTTCTTCTTCTTCCACTTTTTCTTCTTCCTCTGCCTCTTCTTTTTTTCCTCTTATTCTTCTGCCCCTTCTATTTCCTCTTCTTCTTCTTCTTCCTCTTCTTCTTTTTCTTATATTTCCTCTTCTTCTTCCTTTTCTTCTTCTTCTACTTCTCCTTCTTCAACTCTTTGTTCTTGTCTTTATCCCTCTCCTTCTCCTTCTCCTTCTCCTTCTCCTACTCCTCCTTCTCCTTCTCCTTCATCTTCTCCTTCTCCTTCTTCTTCTCTTTCTCTTTCTCCATCTCCTTCACCTTCTCCTTCTCCTTCTCGTTCTCTTTCTCCTTCTCCTTCTCCTTCTCCTTCTCCTCCTTCTCCTCATCCTCCTCCTTTTCTTTCACCTTCTTCTTCTTCTTCTTCTTCTTCTTCTTCCTTCTTTCTTCTTTCTTCTTTTTTTCTACTTCCTTCTCTCTTCTTTCTTCTTCCTTCTTCCCTCTTCCTTCTTCTTACCTCTTACCTTCTTCTTCCTTTTTTGCTCTTCCTTCTTTCTTCCTTATTCCTCAACTTCTTCTTCCACGTCTTTTTTTTGTTCTTTTTTCTCTTCTTCTTTCTCCTCCTCTTCTTCATTCTTCCTCCTTCCTTCCCCTTTCTTCATTCTTCTTCGTCTTCCTTCTTCCTTCTTCTTTCTCCCTAATCCCTGATCCCTAATCTTTAATCCCTAATCCATCTCTAAATTTTTAATCCCTGCCATTTAATCCTTAATCTCTAGTCCTTAAACTATAATATCTAATATTTAACATATAATATCAAATATCTAATATCTAATTCCTAATAACTAATCTCTGATCTCTAATCCCAATTCCCTAATTCATAATCCCTAATCTTTAATATCAATCCATTAATCCTTAATCTAAAATCCAAAATCCTAAATCATTAATCCCTTTACCCCTAATCTTAAATCCTTAATCCTTAATCCCTTATTCCAATTATTTATTCCCTAATCTCTACTCCTTGATATGCAATCCTTTATCCCTTAACCCTAATCCATAATCCCTATTGCCTAATATTGAATCAATCCTTCCCTAACGCCAAATCCTTAATCTCCAATCAGTAATACCAAATCTTTAATCCCTAATCCATCCCTCTCAAATCCATAATCCCTAATCTCTTTCTCCTTAATCCTTAACTCTTAATCCTTAATCAATCCCTTTTTCCTCTTCCTCTTCTTCCTCCTCTTCTTGTTCTTCTTCTTCTTCCTTTGCTTCTTCTTCTTCCTTATTTTCTTCTTGTTTTTCTTCTTCCTCTTCTTCCACTTTTTCCTCATCTTTTTCTCTTCTTCTTCTTCTTCTTCCTCTTCTTCTTCTTCTTCTTCTTCTTCAACTTTTTCTTCTTCTTCTTCTTCTTCCTCCTCTTCTTCTTTATCTTCCACTTCTTCTTCTTCTTCTTCTTCCACTTCTTCTTCCTCTTCAACTTCCTCTTCTTCTCCCTCTTCTCCTTTTCTTGTTCTTCTTCCTCTTCTTCTTCTTCTTCTTCTTCTTCTCCTCCTCCTCCTCCTTCTTCTACTTCTTCTTCCTCTTATATTTCTTGTTTTTGTTCTTCTTCTTCTTCTTCTCCTTCTTCCTCTCCTTTTCCTTCTCATTGTCTTTCCCCTTCTCCTTCTTCTCTTTCTCCTTCTCTTTCTCCTTCTCCTACTCCTACTCCTTCACCTTCTCCTTCTCCATCCCCTTCTCCTTCTCCTTCTCATCCTCTTTTTCCATCTCCTCCTTCTCCTTCTCCTTGTTCTTCTTCTACTTCTTCTTCTTCTTCTTCTTCTTCTTCTTCTTCTCTCTTCTTTCTTCTTTCTTCTTTCTTCTTTCATGTTTATTCTTTCTTCTTCCTTCTTCTTTTTGTCTTTTCCTTCCTCTTTTCTTCTTCTATCTTCCTTCTTCCTTCCTACTTCCCTCTTCTTTCCTTCTTCCTTCTTCTATATTCATCCTCTTCTTCTTCCTCCTCATCTTGTTTTACATCTTCTTCTTTTTTCCTTCTTCTTTCTTCCTTCTTCCTTCTCCTTTCTTCCTTCATCCTTCTTCCTTATCCCTAATCTCTAATCCCTAATCCTTAATCCATAATCCTTAATCCCTAATCACTAGTCCATCCTTAATCTCTGATCCTTAATCTTTGATTCCTAATCCTTAATCTTAAATCCTTAAACTTTAATCCCAAATACCTAATCCTTCATCTCTAATCTATAATCCATAATCCCAAATCTCTAATCTCAAATCCTTAATCCTGAATGGCTAACTATTAATCACAAATCCATAATCCATAATATCTAATCTCTAAGATATAATCCTAAATCCTACATCCCTAATCACTAATCTCAAATGTTTAATCACAAATCCCTAACATATTAATCTTCAATCCATGATCACTAATATCTAATCTTAAATCCTGTGTCCCTAACCACTAATCTCTAATCCCTAATCCATAATCTTAAATTTTTAATCCTTCATGATTAATCCCTTAATTCTTAATTTCTAATTTCTAATCCCTATTTTGTAATCTCTAATCCCTAATCTTAATCTTTAATCTCTAATCAATAATCTCTAATCCTTAATCACTATTTGTTAATATGGAATCATTAATCCTAAATTCCTAATCTTTAATGATTAATTCCTTAATCCTTAATCCCTAATCGATAATCCTTAATCATTAATTCCTTCATCCCTAATCCCTAATCCTTAACCCTAATCCCTAATTGCTAATCCATAATCCTTAATCCTTAATCTTTATTTCCTAATACCCAATCCCTCCCACCCTAATCCCAAATCCCTAATCCCTCATATCTAATCTCTATTCCAAAATCCATCCCTCCTAGTTGGTAATACATATTTCTTAACCCCTAATCCCTCCCTCTTTAATCCCTAATCCCTAATCCCTAATCCCTAATTCCTAATCCCCAATCCATCTCTTCTTCCTCTTTGTCTTCATTTTCTTCTTATTCTTCTTCCTCGCCTTCTTCTTCCTCCTTATCATTCTTCTCTTCTTTCATTCTTCTTCTTCTTCTACTTTTTCTTCTTCTTTCTCTTCTTCTTCTTCTTCTTCTTCTTCCTCCACTTCTTCTACCTCTTCTTCTTCTCCTTCTTTTCTTGTTCTTCTTATTGCTTTTCTTCTTCCTCTTTTTCTTCTTCTTCTTCTTGTTCTTCTACTACTTCATCTATCTTTTTCTTCTTTTTCTTCTTCTCCAGCTTCTCCTTCTTCTCCTTGTCCTTCTCTTTGTCTTTCTCCTTCTCCTTCTCCTTCTCCTTTTCCAACTCTTCCTTCTCCTTCTCCTTCTCCTTCTCCATCTCCTTCTCCTTCTCCTATTCCTTCTCTTCCTCCTCCTTCCCATCATCCTTCTCCTTCTAGTTCTTCTTCTTCTTCTTCTTCTTCTTGATCTTCTTTCCTCTTTCTTCTTTTTTCCTTCTTCTTGCTTCTTCCTTCTTCATTCCTCTTTCCTTCTTTCATCTCACTCCTTCCTTCCTCCTTCCTTCTTCCATAATTCTGTTTCCTTCCTCCTTCCTTCTTCCTTCCATCTTTTTCTTCCTTCTTCCTTCTTTTTTATTACTTCTCTTCTTCTTCCTCTTCTAATTCTTCTTCTTTTTCTTCTTCCTCTTCTTTTTCCTTCACTTCTTCTTCTTCTTTCTTTCTTCTTCTTTCTTTCTTCTTTCTTCTTCCTTCTTCCATCCTCCTAATCCTTAGTCCTTAATACCTAATCCTTACTCCTTAATCCCTAATCATAAATCCAACCCTAATCTCTAATCCTTGTTCTTTAATTCCTAACCATTAATCCTTAATCTCTAATCGCTAAACTCTAAACTTTAATATCTAATCCGTAATCCATAATCCCTAATCTATAACCCATAATACTTAGTCTTTAATCTCTAATTAGTAATTCCTAAACATCACTAATCCCAAATCCTTAATCTCTAATCTCTATACTCTAATGCAAATTCTAATACCTTTATCTCTAATATCTAATGTCTAATCTCTAACCTTTAATCTTGCATCCTTAATCTCAAATCTCTAATCCCTAAACTTTAATCCCTATTCCCTAAACCTTAACCCCTTATCCCTAATCTTAAATCACTAATCTTTAATCCCAAATAGTTAAAAATGAATCTATTAATTATTAATCATTAATATCTAATTCTTAATCATTAATCCCTTCATCCGTAATCCCTAATCCTTAATCCTTAATCCTTAATCCCAAATCCTTAATCCTTGTTACTTATTCCCTATCCTTACTCTCTAATCCTTAATCTCTAATCTTTAAACCTTAATCTCTAATTACTAACTCCCAAATCCCTAATTCCCCAACCCTTAATCTTAAATCTATATTTCCTGACACATAATTCTTAACCCTTCATTCGTTAATACTTAAT
Organism: Vanilla planifolia; assembly: GCA_023846275.1. Lineage (NCBI taxonomy): Eukaryota > Viridiplantae > Streptophyta > Magnoliopsida > Asparagales > Orchidaceae > Vanilla > Vanilla planifolia. The sequence continues at coordinate 14,185 of JAIUJO010002413.1, forward strand.
CCCTAATCTCTCTTTTTTTCTCTTCTTCTACTTCTTCTTCTTCTTCTTCTTCTTTTTCTTATACTTCTTCTCCTTCTTCTTTTGCATCCTTATCTTTGTCTTCTTCTTCCTCTTCTTCCTCATCTTCCTCTTCTTCTTCTTTTTCCTCTTCCTCTTCTTCTTCTTCTTCTTCTTATATCCTAAATCTCTAATCTCAAATCCCTAATCCTTAATAGCTAACCATAATTACCAATCCATATTCCATAATATCTAATCTCTGAGATATAATCCTTAATACATTATCCCTAATCACTAATCTCAAATCTTTAATCACAAATCCCTAATCTATTAATCTAATCGCTGATCATTAATAACTAATCTTAAATCCTACGTCCCTAATCACTAATCTCTAATCCCTATACCAAATCTTAAATTTTTAATCCTTCATGATTAATCCGTTAATTCTTAATCATTAATTTCTAATCTCTAATCTGTAATCTCTAATCTCTAATCATTAATCTCTAATCCTTAATCATTATTCGCTAATCTGTAATCATTAATCCTAAATTCCTAATCTTTATTGATTAATCCCTTAATCCTTAATCCTTAATCAATGATCCTTAATCATTAATCCCTTCATCCCTATTACATAATCGTTAACCCTTAATTCCAAATTCTTATTATTTATTCCCTAATACCTACTCCTTAATCCATAATCCTTAATACCTAAGCCCTAATCCCTAATAGCTAATCCATAATCCATAATCCTTAATCCTTAATCTCTATTTCCTAATATGCAATCCCTCCCACCCTAATCCCAAATCCCAAAGCACTCATACCTAATCTCTATTCCCCAATCCATCCCTCCTAGTCCGTAATACATATTGACTAATCCCTAATCCCTCCTCCTAAATCCCTAATCCTTAATCCCCAATCCATCTCTTCTTCCCCTTCTACTTCATTTTCTTCTAATTCTTGTTCCTTTTCTTTTGCTTCTTCCTCATCATTCTCTTCTTCCTCTTTCTCTTTTACTTCTTCTTCTTCTTCTTCTTTTCCTCCACTTCTTCTTCTTCAACTTCTCCTTTTTCTTCTTCATTTTCCTCTTCTCTTTCTTTTTTTCTATCTTTGTCTTCTTCTTCTTCTTCTTCCCCTTCTTCGTCTTCTTCTTCCTCTGCTTCTTACTCCACTTCTTCTTCTCCTTCTTTTCTTCTTCTTCTTTTTCCTCTTCTTCTTTCTCTTCTTCACTTTTTCTTCTTCTTCTTCTTTTTCTACTTCTTCGTCTATGTCTTTTTCTTCTTCTTCTCCTTCAGCTTCTCATTCTTCTCCTTGTCCTTCTCTTTGTCTTTCTCCTTCTCCTTTTCTTTCTCCTTCTCAATCTCCTTCTCCTTCTCCTACTCCTCTTCCTCCTCATTCTCTTCATCCTTCTTGTCCTTCTCATTATTCGTCTTCTTCTTCTTCTTCTTTCTTCTTTCTTCTTTCTTCTTCTTCTTGCTTCTTCCTTCTTCGTTCCTCCTTCCTTCTTCCATCTTCCTCTTTCCTTCCTCCTTTGTTCTTCCGTCTTCCTCCTTCCTTCCTCCTTCCTTCTTCCTTCCATCTTTTTCTTCCTTCTTCATTCTTCTTTATTCTTTCTCTTCTTCTTCCTCTTCTTGTTCTTCTTCTCTTTGTTCTTCCTCTTTTTTTTCCCCTACTTCTTCTTTCTTCCTTCTTCTTTCTTTTTTCTTTCTTCTTCCTTCTTCCTAATCCCTAGTCCTTAATCCCTAATCCCTACTCCTTAATCCCTAATCACTAATCCAACCCTAATCTCTAATCCTTGATCTTTAATCCATAACCATTAATCCTTAATCGCTATTTCCTAAACTCTAAACTCTAGTACATAATCCATAACCTATAATCCATAATACTTAATCTTTAATCTCTAATTCTTAATTCTTAAACATTAATCACTAATCCCAATACCTTAATCCCTAATCTCTAGACTCTAATGCAAATTATAATACCTTTATCTCTAATACCTAATGTCTAATCTCTAACCTTTAATCTTTCATCCTTAATCTCTAATCTTTAATCCCAATTCCTTAAACCCTAACCCCTTTGTCCTTAATCCTAAATCACTAATCTTTAATCATAAATCCTTAAATATTAATCTATTAATTATTAATCCTTAATATCTAATCTTTAATCATTAATCTCTTCATCTGTAATCCTTAATCTCTAATCCCTAATCTTCTTCTTCTTCTTTCCTTTCCCTTTCTTTTTCTTCCACATTTTGTTCTTCTTCTTCTTCTTCTTCTCCTTCTTCATCATCTTCCTCTCTTCTTCTACTTGTTGTTGTTCTTCCTCCTCCTCCTCTTCTTCTTCGTCTTCTTCTTCATTTTCCTCTTCATCTTTTCTTCTTCTTCTTCTTCTTCTTTGTCTTCCACTTCTTCTTCTTCTTTGTCTTCCCCTTCTTCTTCTACTCCTTCCACTTCTTCTTTTCTTATTCCTTTTATTCTTCTTCTACTTCCCCTTTTTCGTCTCCTTCTCCTTCTTCTCTTTCTTCTTCCTCTTCTTCTTCTTCTTCTTCTCCTTTTTCTTCTACTTCTTTTTCTTCTCCTTCTCCTTCTTCTTCTCCCTCTCCTTCTCTTTGTCTTTTCCTTCTCCATCTCCTTCTGCATCTCTTTGTCTTTCTCTTTCTCCTTCTCCTACTCCTTTTACATCTCCTTCTCCTTCTTCTCCTTCTCTAACTCCTCCTTTTCTAACTCCTCCTTCTCCTTATCCTTGTTCTTCTCCTTCTCCTTCTCCTTTTCTTTGTCCTCCTTCTCCTTCTCCTTCTCCTTCTTCTCCATCTTCTTCTTCTTCTTCTTCACTTCTTCTTCCTTCTCTTCCTTCTTTCTTCTTTCTTTTCTCTTCTTTCTTCTTTCTTCTTTCTTATTCTTTCTTCCTTCTTGCTCTTTCCTTCTTTCTTCTTCCATGCTTTTTACTCTCCCTCTTCTTCTTCCTATTATTCTTCTTCTTTTTCCTCTTTTTCTTGCTCCTTTTCTTCTTTTTCTTTCTTCCTTCTTTCTTTCTTCTTCTTCTTTCTTCTTTCTTCTTTCTTCCTTCTTTCTTTCTTCTTCCCTCTTCTTAACTCTTTCCAACTCCCTAATCTCTAATCCTTAATCCCTTATCACTAATCCATCCTTAATCTCTAATCTTTTATTTTCAATCCTTGAGCTCTTATCTTTAATCTCTAACACCTAAACTCTTATCTCTAATTCCAAATCCCTAATCCTTAATTTATAATTTAAAATCCCTGATTCTTAGTCTCTAATTTCTAATCCTTAATCCTTATTCATTAATCCAAAATCCTTAATCTCTAATCCTAAATATGTAATGCTAATCTAATGTCTTTACCTCAAATACTAATCTCCAATACCCAATCCAAAATTTAGCATCCCTAATCCCTAATCTCTAATCCTAATTCTCTAAACTCTCATCTCTAATCCAAAATCACTAATGTCTAAACCTTTGTCCTTAGTAATTCATCCTATAATTCTTAGTCCCTAATCTCTAATCCTTAATCATTAAGCCCTTCATCCAAAAAAACCAAATTCCTAATCATTAATTCTTAATATCTAATACTTATTGCTTATTCCCTAAACCCTAATCCCTACTCACTAATCCCTAAAACCTAATCCCTAAACCTTAATCTATAATTCCTAACTCCTAAATCCCTTAACCCTAATTCTTAATCCCTCCCTCCTGAGTCTTTAATCTATATTCTTATATACCTAATCTCTAATCATTTATCCCTCAATTTTCAATCCTTAATCTTTAATCCCTAATCCATAATCCCAAACCCTTGATCTTGAATCTATCTCTTCTTTCTCTTCTTCTTCTACTTCGTCTTCTTACTCATCATCTTCTTCTTCTTCTTCTTTTCCTCTTCTTCTTCCTTATCTTCATCTTTTTTTCTATCTTTTCTTCCTCATCTTCATCTTCTACTTCTTGTCCTTCTCCTTTCTATTCTTTTTCTTCATCCTCTTCTTTCCCCTTCTTCTTTTTCTTTATCTTCTTCTTCCTCAAATTCCTCTTCTTCTTCCTCTTCATCTATGCATTCTTCTTCCTCTTCATCCTTTTCTTCTGATTATTCTAGTTCTTCTTCTTCCCCCTCTTTTTCTTCATCTTCTGTTTCTTCTTATACTTGTTCTTCTTCTTCTTCTGTTACTTCTTCTTTCTCTTCTTTCACTTTTTTATCCTTCTTCTTCTTCTTTTTCTTCCTCTTCTTTTTCTTTATGTTCTTCTTCTTTCTCTTCTTCTTCTCCTTCTTCTTCTTCATCTTCTTCTTCTTCTTCAAATATTTCCTCTTCTTCCTCTTCTTCTTCTTCTACTTCTACTTCAACTTTTCTTCCTCCCTTCTTCTTTTCTTTTTCATCTTCCTTTTCTTGTTCTTCTTCTTCTTTTTCCTCTTCATCTTCCACTTTTTCTTCTTCTTCTTCCTCCTCTTTAACTTCTTCACCTTCTTCTTCTTCTACTTCTTCTTACTCTTCTCATTCTCCTTCTTCTTCCTCCTCCTCCTCATCTTCCTCTTCTTCTTCCTTTTGTTCTTCATCTACTTGTTCATCATTTTCTTCTTCCCCTTCTTCTTTATCTTTTTCTTCATCATCTTTCTCTTCTTCTTCTTCTTTAATTTCTTCTTCTTCTTCTTTTTCCTCTTCTTCTTTATCTTCCTCTTCTTTTTGTTCTTCTTCTTCTTCTTCTTCTTTATCTTCTTTTTTTGTTATTCTTTTTCTTCCATTTCATCTTCTTCTTTTTCTTCTTCTTCTTCTTCTTCTTCTTCTTCTTCTTCTTTTTCATCATCTGCTTCTTGTTCTCATCCTTTTTCTTCCTTTTCTACTTCCTCTTCCTCTTCTTCTTCTCCATGTTCTTGTTTTTCTTGTTCATCTTCTTCTTCTTCTTCTCCATCCTTAATCCTTATTCCCTAATCCTTACTCCTTAATCCCTCCCTCCCTAATCTCTTATCCTTAAATTTATGATCCCTAATCCATCCATCCCTAATCACTTACCTATTTATTATTCCCTAATCCCTAATTTCTAATCCCTAATCCTTAATCCCTAATCTCTAATCCATCCTTAAATCATAATCCCTTATCCTTAATCTCTAAACTCTAATCATTAATCTATAATCCATAATCCCATATCCTTAATCCTTAATACTTAATATCAAATCCTTAATCCTTAATCACTAATCCATAATTAATCCTACTTATAATCAGTTAATCTCTAAGCCCTAATCCCACATCTCTAATCCCCTAACTCTGAACCTCTAATCCTTAATCGCTAATCTTTAATCCTTAATCCCAAATCTATATTCCAAATTTTGTAATCTTGAATCCTAAAGGCCTAATCTACAAACTTATACATTCATACTTTAATCCTCAATCCCTAATCCCAAATCATTAATCCCTTCATCCCTAATACTTAATTTGTAATATATAATCAATAATATCTATTACTTGTTACTTAATCCCTACTCTTTAATCCCTAATCGTTAGTCCCTAAACCCTAGTCGTTAATTGCTAATCTATAATCTCAAATCCTTAATCCTTAATTCTTAATCCCTAATACCTAATTTCAAATCCCTCTCCTATTTTATCCTTAATCCCTAACCCTTAATACCTAATCCATCTCATTTTCTTGTTATTCTTCTTCTTCTTCTTCTTCTTCTTCTTCCTCCACTTCTTCCTCTTTTTCTTATTCTTCTCTTCAACATGTTCTTTTTCTTCTTCTTCTTCTACTCCTTCATCTTCTTTCTTTTCTTCCTCCTCTTCTTCCACTTCTTTTTCTTGTTCTTCTTCTTATTCCTCTTCCTCTTCTTCTTCATCTTCTCCTTCTTCTCCCTCTTCTTCTTCTTCTTCTTCTTTAAGTTCCTCTTCTTTTTAGTCCTTTTCTCCTTCTCCTTCTACATCTCCTTCTTCTTCTTCTACATCAACCTCTTCCTCTTCTACTTTTGCCCCATGTTCTTCTTCTTATTCTCCTTCTTCTTTTCATGTTCTTCTTCTTCCTCTTCTTCTTCTATATCTATTTCTTCTTCTTCTTCTCCTTCTACCTCCTCATCACTTCCTTCTTCTTCTTATCTTGTAACCCTAAATCTCTAATCATTAAACTATAATCCCTGATACCTAATCCTTAATCCTTAATCTATAATCCATAATCCTTAATCTCTAATCTCTAATCCCTAATCCTTAATTCCCTAATCTCTAAGGCTAATCCTCATCCTTTATTCCTAAATCCATAATCTCTAATCTCTAATCTTGAATAATACATCCTTAAACTCTAATCTCGAATCCCTAATGCTTATTAATAAATCTCTTAATTCATAACCCTAAATCTCTAATTCCTAATCATTAATTCCTTCATCCCTAATTCTTAAACTGTAATCCTTAATCCCTAATCCCAAATCCCTATTACTTATTTCCTAATCCCTACTCGTTAATCCCCAATCCCTAATCCATAAACCATAATCTTTAATTGCTAACTCCTAAATCCCTAATCTATAATACCTAATCATCCCTCTCTAATCTCTAATCCTAATTCCTTGATACATAATCCCTAATCCTTCATTATTTAGACCATAATCTCTGATTGTTAATCCCTAATCTCTAATCCCTAATTCATCTCTTCTTCTTCTTCTTCTTCTTCTTCCTTTTCCTCTTCTTCTTCTTCTTCATCCTCTTCCTCTTCTTCTTCTTCCTCATCATTGTCTTCTTCATCTTCCCCTTATTCCTCATCTTTTACTTCTTCTTCTTCTTCCTCTTCCTCTTCTTCTTCCTCCTCTTCTTCTTCTTCCTCTCCTTCTTCTTCTTCTTCTTCTACTACTACTTCTTCTTCTCTTTTTTCCTCTTCTTCTTCATCTTCCTCTTCTTCTATATTTTCCTCTCCATCCTCTTCTTTTTCTGCTTCTTCTTCTTCTTCTTCTTTTTCTTCTTCCTCTTCTTCTTCTTTTTGTTCTTCTTCTTCTTCTGCTATTTTTCTTCTTCTTCCTCTTCTTCTTCATCTATTTTTTTCTTTAGTCGTTTTTCTTCTTCTTCTTCTTCTTCTTATTCTTGTTGTTCTTCCTCCTCTATGTATTTTTCTTCTTCTTCTTCTTCTTCATCTTCTTCTTCTCCTTCTTCTTATTGTTATTCTTATTCTTTTATTTCTTCTTCTTCTTCTTTTTGTTCTTCATTTTCTTCTTCTCATCTTCTTCTTCTTCTTCTTCTTTTTCTTCTTCATCCTCCTCTTCTTCTTCTTCTTGTTCTTCTTCTTCTTCTTTTCCCTTTATCTTCCTCTTCCTCTTCTTCTTCTACTTCTAATTCTTCACCTTCTCCTTCTTCTTCTTATTCTTCTCCTTCTCCTTCTTCCTTGTCCTTAATCCCTAATCCTTTATCCCTAATCAGTAACCTATTCCTATTCTTTAATCCCTAATCTCTAATCCTTAACCTCTGATCCATAATCTCTAATCTCTAAATTGTAATCCTTAAAGCTTAATCTATAATCCCGAATCCACAATCCATAATCCCTATCCTCAATATGTATTACCTAATCTCTAATCCCTAATCCTAATCCCTAATTCTTAATCCTTAACCTTTAATCTCTAATGACAATCTTATTCACTCAATCTCTAATCCATAATCTAAAACCCCAAATCTTGCTTCTCTAATCTCGAATTTCTAATACATAATCCCTAATTTTTATTCTCGAATCCCGAATCCTTAATCTTAATTGCCAAACATTTAATCCCGAATCCTTAATAATTAATCTCTTTTTTTAATCACTAACCCCTAATCCTTAATCATTAATCTCTTCATCCTTATTCCCTAACCTTAATCCTTAATCAATAATCTCTAATCCTTAATCCCTATTACTTTCTCCCCAATCCTAACTCCTTAATATTTACTCATATTCCTTAATAGTTAACTCTCAAATGACAAATAACTAATCTTTAATCACTCCTTCTCTAATCTTTAATCTTTATTCCCTTATATACAATCCTTAATCCTTCATTCCATAATTCGAAATCCCTAAAATCTAATCCCTAATTCCTAATCCTTAATCCATAATCTATCAACTCGTCTTCTTCTTCTACTTCTTCTTTATGATCTTTCTTCTTCTTCCCCTTCCTTATCTCTATCTTCTTTTTCTTTCTCTTCTTCCTCATCTTCCTCTTCTTCTTCTTCTTCTTTTTCTACATTTTCTTCTTCTTTTTCTTCTTGTTCTTTTTCCTCTTTTTCTTCTCCTTCTTTTTCTTCTTCTTCATCTTCTTCTTCTGCCTCTTCTTCTTCTTCTTTGTCTTCTTCTTCTTCCTCTTCTTCCTTTCCTCTTCTTCTTCTACTTCTTCTTCTACTTCTTTTTAATCTTCTTCCTCATCTATTTCCTCTTCTTCTTCTTCTTCCACTTCTCTTTCTTCTTCTTCTTTTTCTATTTCCTCTTCTTCTTCTTCTTCTTTTTCATCTTCTCTTCTTGTTGTTATTCTTATTTTTTTTACCATCTTCCACTTTTGTTCTTCTTCTTCTTCTTTTTCCTCTTCATCTTCCACTTCTTCATCATCTTCTTCTTCTTTTTCAACTTCTTGACCTTCTCCTTCTTCTTCTTCTTAATCTTCTCCATCTTCTTTTAATTCTTCTTCTACCTCTTCTTCTTCTTCTTCTTCTTCTTCTACGTCTTCTTCCACTTCTTCTTCTTCTTCTTCCTCATTTTCTTTTTCTTCTTCCCCCTCTTCTTTCGTGTCTTCCTCTTATTATTATTATTATTATTATTATTTTTATTATTATTATTATTATTATTGCTGTTATTATTATTATTATTATTCATTTTCTACTTCTTCTTCTTTTTCTTCTTCTTCTTCTTCTTTCTCTTCTTCTTCTTCTCCTTCTTCTTCTTCCTCATCATCTTCTTATTATTCTTGTTCTTCAGAATTGTTATTCTTTATTCCTTAATGCTGACCCCTAATTCCCTCCCTCCTTAATCTCTCATCCCTAAATTTATAATGTCTTAACCATCCTTCCCTAATCCCTTATATCTAATCCATCCATAATCTATAATCTCTAATTCAAAATCTTTAATCTTTAGTCCTTAATCTCCAATCCTTAATCTCTATTCCTTAATTCCAAATCCTTAATCACTAATTCTTCTTGCTCTTCTCCTTCTTGCAGTTCTCCTTCTTTCACTTCTTCTCCCAATTTTCTCTTCTTCTTCTTTCACTTTTTCTTCTTCTTCTTCTTCTTCTACTTCCTTTTCTTCTACTACTACTTTTTCCTCTGCTTTTTCCTCTCCTTCTTCTTCTTCTTCTCCTTCATCTTCTTCTTCTACTTCTTTCTCTTCTTCTTCATCCACTTCTCCTTCTTTTTTCTCTTCTTCTTCTTATTCTTATTCTTCTTCTTCTGCTTATTCAACATCATCATCATCATCATCATCTTCTTCTACTACATCTTCTTCTATTCTCTAACCATCCATCCATTCCTAATCCCTAATACTTTATCCCCAATTTGTAATCCCTAATCCCTGATATTTATAAGGATTCTTTATTCCCTTGTCTCTACTCCCTAATCCTTAAACCCTAAACCCTAATCTTTAATTTCAAAATCCATAATCTCTAATCCTAAATTTTCAATCTTGATTCCTTAATCCTTTTCCTTGATGCTTAATCCCAAATCAGTCTCTTCTTCTTCTTCTTCTTTTACTTCTCATTCTCCTTCTTCCTCTTCCTCTTCTTCTACTTCTACCTTATCATCTTCATCTTGTTCTTCCTCTTCTTCGTCACCTTACACTTTCTCTTTTTTTCTTCTTCTTCTTCCTCTTCTTCTTCTTCTTCTTCTTCTTCCTCTTCTTCTTCCTCTTCTTCTTCTTCTTCTTCCTCTTCTTCACTTCTTCTTCTTCTTCTACATCTTCTTCTTCTTCTTCTCCATCTTCTTCTTCTTCCTCATCTTCCTCTTCTTCTTCTTCTTCTTCTTCTTCTTTTTCTTTTTGTTCTTTTCCTACTTCTTCTTCTTCTTCTTCTTCTTCCTCCTCTTCTTCTTCTTTTACATCTTCTTCTTCCTATTCTTCTTTTTCCTCTTCTTATTTTTCTTCTTTTTCTTCTTCTTCTCTTTCTTCTTTTATTCTTCTTCCTCTCTTATTTCTTCTTCTTCTTCTTCTTTTTCTTTTTCTATTTCTTCTTCTTCTTCATCATCATCTTTTTCTTCTTGTCTTCTTCCTCTTCTTCTTTGTTTCCTTCTTTGTCTTCCACTGCTTCTTCTTCTTCTTCTTTGTTTTCCACTTCATCTTTGTCTTCTTCTTCTTCATCATCATCTTCAACTTCTTCACCTTCTTCTTCTTCTTCTTATTATTATTCTTCTTCTAAATCTTCTCCTTCTCCTTTTTCTTGTTCTTCTTTTTCCTCTGCTTCTTCTTCTTCATCATCTTCTTCTTCTTTTTCTTCTTCTTCTTCTTCTTCAACATCTTCCTCATTTTCTTCTTCTTTTTCTTCTTCTTATTCTTCTTCTTCTTCTTCTTCTTCCTCTTCTTCCTCATCTTTTGCTTCTTCTTCTTCTTTTTGTTCTTCTTCTTCGTCTTCTTCTTTTCATACATTTTCTTCCTTTTCTTCTTTTTCTTTTACTACTTCTTTTTCTTCTTCTTCTTCTTCTTTAAAATCTTCATCTTCTCCTTCTTCTTCAAAGTAGTTAATCTTTATTCCTTAATCCTTGCCTTTTAATCCATCCCTCCTTAATCACTCATCCCTAAATCTATAATGCCTTATCAATCCTTCCTTAATACCTAATGTCAATTCCATCCATAATCCCAAATAGGTAATCCTTAATCTTCAATTCTTAATCTCTTATACATAATCCTTAACCCTTATCCCTAATCCTTAATCACTAATTCAAAATCCCTAATTCCTAATCCCTAGTCCTTAATCTTTAATTGTAAAATTCTAATTCCTAATACCTTATCCCTAATCTATAATCCTTAATTCTTATCCTTAGTCTCTAATCCATAATCCCTAATCCCTAATCCTTAATCACTAATCCCTAATTCTTAATACTTAATCTCTAATCTCTAATGCAAAACTTAATCCCTTAATCTTTAATCCATAATCTCTATTCTTTAATCCTAAATCCTATATCCCTAATCTTTAATCTTTATTCTTTAATCTCTTATCCTTAATATTTAATCCCTTAATTCTTCATCTCTAATCTCTAGTACCTAATCATTAATCCCTTCATTCTTAACCTCCAATCCTTATTACTTATTCCTTAATCTTGAATACCTAATCCCATATCTCCAAACCCTAATCCCTAATTACTAACTCCCAAGTCCCTCATCCCTAATATTTTTCTCCTTAATCTTCAACATTTATTTCCTGATACCTAATGCCTAATCCTTCATTCCTTAATCCTTAATCACTAACCTCAAATGCCTATTATTTATTCTATCTCCTCTTCCTCTTCCTCTACTACTTCTTTGCCTTCTTCTTCTTCTTCCACTTCTTCTTCTTCCTCATCTTTGTCTATTTCTTGTTCCTCTTCTTCCTTATCTTCCTCTTGTTCCACTTCTTTTTCTTTTTCTTTCACTTCTTCTTCTTCTTATTCTTCCTCTTCCACTTCTTCTTCTTCTTCTTCTTCTTCTATGTCTTCTTCTTCTTCCTCATCTTCTTTTTCCCTTTCTTCTTTTTCTTCTTGTTCTTCTTCTTCTTATTCCTCTTCTTCTTCTTATTCCTCTTCTTCTTTCTATTTTTTGTTGTTGTTGTTCTACTTCTTCTTGTATTTTTTCTTCTCTTTATTTTTCTTCTTTTTCATCCTCTTTTCTTTCTTCTTCTTCTTCTTTTTCTTCTTCTACACCTTCTTCTTCTTCTTCTTTTATTTCCAATTTGTCTTCTTCTCCTTCTTCTTCTTCTTCTTCTTTTTCTTCTTCATCGTCATCTTGTTCCTCTTATCTTCTTCTTGTTCTTCTTCTTGTTCTTCTTCTTTTTCTTCTACATCATCCTTTTCTTCTTCATTTTCTTCTTCTTCTACTTCTTCCACTTCATCTTCCTCTAATTCTTCTTTTTCTTCTTCTTCTTCTTCTTCTTCGTTTTCTTCTTCTTCATCTTCTTCCCTTTCTTCTTTTTGTTCTTCTTCTTCTTCTTGTTCTTCTTCTTCTACTTCTTCTTCCTCCTCCTTTTCTTCTTCTTTTTCTTCTTCTTTTTCTTCTTCTTCTTCTTCTTCCTCCTCCTCCTAATTTTCTTCTTCTTCTTCCTCCTCTTGCTCCTTTTCTTTTCCTTCCTCTTCTTCTTCTTCTTCTTCTTCCTCTTCTTCTTCTTCTTCTTCTTCTTCTTCTTCTTCATCTTCTTCATCTTCTTCTTCTTCTTCTTCTTTTCTTCTTCTTCTTCATCTTCTTCGTCTTCTTCCTCTTCTTCTTCTTCGTCTTCTTCTTCTTCTTCTTGTTCTTGTTCTTCTTCTTCTTCTTCTTCTTCTTCTTCTTCTTTTCCTTCTTCTTCTTCTTCTTCTACTTCTTCTTCTTCTTCTTCTTCTTCTTCTTCTTCTTCTTCTTTCTTTTCTTCTTCCTCTTCTTCTTTCTCTTATTCTACTTTTCCCTCTTCTTCTTCCTATTCTTCTTCTTCCCCTTCTCCTTCATCATCATCATCATCTTCTTCTTCTTCTTCATCTTCTTCTCCTTCTATTTCTTCCTCTTCTTCTTTTTCCACATCTCGTTCTTATTCTTCTTCTTCTTCTTCTTTTGTTCTTCATCATCATAATTTTCTTCTTTTTCTTCTTCTTCTTCCTTTACTTCTTCTTGTTCTTCCTTTACTTCTTTCTTAATCCCAAATCTCTAATCCTTAATACTTAATCCCTAATCTTTAATCCTTAATCCTTAATCTTTATCCTTAATCCATGTTCTTTAATCCCTCCTCCCTAATCCTTAATCCTTAAATCATAATTCCTAAGACTTAATCCCTAATAACTAATCTCTCATCCTAAATCCCTAATCTGTAATACCTAATCCCTAATACTTTATCCCTAATGCTTAATCCATAATCCCTCTGTCAAAGTTCCCTAATCCCTAATACCTAATCCCTAAACATTAATTCTTAATCCCATATCCCTAATATATAATCTCTAATCCTTAAACCCTAATCTAATTATAATTATTAAATCTCAAATCCTTAATCTCTAATCCCTAATCCTTAAACTCTAATAAATAATTACTAATCTTTAATCATTACTCTCTAATCCCTATTCCTTAATCCATAATCTGTAGTAATTGATCCTTTAATCCTAAATCTCTAATCATTAATCTCTTCATCTCTAAACCCTTATTCTAAATCCTTATTCCTTAATCCTTAATCCATTTTACTCATTCCTTAGGCCCAACCCTTTAATCCCTAATCCTTAATCTTTAAACCTTAACTACTAACTACAAATCCATAATCCATAATCCCTAATCCTTAACCTTTAATCCCTAATCATTAATCCCCAGAATATAATCCCTAAACTTTCTTTTCTTAATCCCTAATCCCTTATCCCTAACCCAAATCCCTAATCTCTAATCCCTAATCCTTCTCTTCATCCTCTTCATCTTATTCTCCAGCTACTTCTTTCTCTTCTTCTTTTACTTCTTCTTCTTCTTCTCCTTTATTTTCTTCTTCTTCTTCCTCTTCTTCCTTATCTTCCACTTCTTCTTCTTCTTCTTCTTCTTTATCTTCCTCTTCTTCTTCTTCTTCTACTTCTTTTTCTTCTTCTTCTTCTTCTTCTTCCTATACTTCTTCTTCTTCTACTTTTTCTTCTTCCCACTCTTCTTCTTCCTCTTGTCTTCTTCTTTTCTTGCTCTTCTTCTTTCTTTTCTTCTTCTTCTTTTTCATCATCATCATCATCTTCTTCTTCTTCTTCTTCTTCTTATTCTTCTTCTTCCTTTTCTTCATCATCATCATCATCTTCTTCTTCTTCTTCTCCTTTTTCTCTTTCCTTATCTTCTTTCATAATCATTAATACATCTCTAATCTATAATCCTTAACACTTAATCCCTAATCTCTAATCCTGAGTCCTTAATCCTTATCAATATTCCTTATATCCTCTTTCCAATTCCCTAATCCTTAACCCCTATTCCCTAAACCATAATCCGTAATTGCTAATCCATAATCCCTTATCATGAATCCCAAATCTCGAATCCCTAATCCCTCCCTCCCTAATCCTAAATACCTAATCCATCTCTTCTTCCTTTTCCTCTTCTACTTCTTATTCTTCTTCATCCTCTTCTTCTTCTTCTCCTTCGTCTTCTTCTTCCTCATCTTCTTCTTCTTCTTCCTCTTCCTCTTCTTCCTCTTCTTCTTATTTTTCTTCTTCCTCTTCTTCCTCATCTTCCATGTATTCTTCTTCTTCTTCTTCTTCCTCTTCTTCATCTTCTTCTTCTTTTTCTTCTTTCTCTTCTTCTTCTTCTTCTTGTTCTTCCTCCCCTACATCATCATCTTCTTCTTCTTGTTCTTTTGCTTTTGCTTCTTCTTCCCTTTCTTCTTCTTCTGTTCCTTCTTCCTTTTCTTCTTCTTCTTCTTCTTCTTCTTCTTCTTCTTCTCTTCCTCTTCTTCTTCCTTTTCTTCTTCTTCTTCTTCTTCTCTCTCGCTCTTCCTTTTCTTCTTCATCATCTTCTTCTTCCTCCACTTTTTCTTATTATTGTTATTATTATTATTATTATTATTTTTATTCGCCTTCATCTTCTTATTCTCCTTCTTCTGCTCCTTTTTCCTCTTTTTCAACTTCTTCTTCTTCCCTTTCTACCTCTTCTTCTACTTTTGCTTCTATTTCTTCTACTACATCTTCTTTTCCTTCTCCTTCTTCTTCCTTCTTCTATTTCTTCTTGTTCTTAAACTTCTTCTTTTTCTTCATCATCTTTTCTTCTTCTCTTGTTCATATTCTTCTTCTTCTTCTTCTTCTTCTTCTTCTTCCTCTTCATCTTCCTCTTCTCCTTCTTATTCCTACTATTCTCCTTCTTCTTCTTCTTCTTCATTGTCCTCTTATTCTTCTTCTGCCTTCTCCTCCTCTTCTCCATCTTCTTCTTCTTCTTCTACTACTTCTTCAACTTCTCCTTCTTCTTCTTCTTCTTTTTCCTTCTTCTATTTCTTCTTGTTCTTCATCTTCTTCTTTTTCTTCTTCATCTTTTCTTCTTCTTTTGTTCATATTCTTCTTCTTCTTCTTCTTCTTCATCTTCCACTTCTTCTTCATTATCATCATCTTCTTCTTCTACTTCCTCACCTTCTTCTCCTTCTTATTCTTACTGTTCTCCTTCTTCTTTTTCTTCTTCATTGTCCTCTTCTTATTCTTCTTCTACCTTCTCCTCCTCTTCTCCATCTTCTTCTTCTTCTTCTTCTACTACTTCTTCAACTTCTCCTTCTTCTTCTTCCTCCTCCACTTCTTCTTCTTCTTCTTCTTCATCTTTTTCTTCTTCTTCTTCTTCTTCTTCTTCTTCTTCCTCTTCTCCTTCTTCTTCTTCCTCTTCTTATTTTTCTTCTTCTTCTCCTTCTTCTTCTTCTTCTTCTTCCTCTTCTTCTTCATCTTCTACCTCAACTTTGTATTCTACTTCTTCTACTTCTTCCTCACCTTCCTCTTCTTCTTTTTCTTTTTCTTCATCTACTTCTTCTTCTTCTTCTTCCTGCTCTTCTTCTTCCTCTAGTCTTCTTCTTCTTCTTCTTCTTCTTCTTCATTCATCATCATCATCATCTTCTTCTTCTTCTTCTTCATCCTTATTTTCTTCTTCTTCTTCTTCTTCTTCTTCTTCTTCCTCTACTTATTTGTCTTCCTCTTCTTCTTCTTCTTTTTCTTCTTCTTCTTCTTCTTCTTCTTCTTCTTCTTCTTCTTCCTCTTCTTCTTATTCTTTTACTTCTTCTTCTTCTTCTCCTTTTATGTCTTCCACTTCTACTTCTTCTTCTTCTTCTTCCCTTTCTTCTTCTTCCTCTACTTCTTCTTCTCCTTCTTCTTGTCCTTTTCTAGTTCTTCTTATTCCTCTTCGTCTTCCTCTTCTTCTTCTTCTTCTTCTCTTTCTTCTTCTTCATGTTGTCCATTTTCTTCTACTTTTTCTTCTTCTTCTTCTTCTTCTTCTTCTTCTTCTTCTTCTCTTTCTCCTTCTTCCACTACTTCTTCTTCTTCCTCCTCCTCCTCTTCTTCTACTTCTTTATCTTCTTCCTCTTCTTCTCCTTGTTCCTCATCTCCTCCTCCTTCTCCTTCTTGTTCTTCTTCCTCTTCTAATTGTTCTTCTTCTTCTTCTTTTTCTTCTCCTTCTTCTTCTTCTTCTTCTATTTCTTCTTCTTCTACTACTTTTAGTTTTAGTTCTTCTTCTTCTTCTTCTACTTGTTCTTCTTCTTCTGCTTCATCCTCTTCTGATTCCACCTCTACTTCTTCTTCTTCATCGTCTTCTTCTTCTATTTCTTTTTTCTTTATCTTCTTCTTCTTCTTCTTCATCATCATCATTTTTCATCTTCTTCTTCTTCTTTTTCCTTATTTTCTTCTTCTTCTTCTTCTTCTTCTTCCATTACTTCCTTATCTTCATCTTCTTGTTATTCTTGTTCTTCTTCTTCTTCTTCTTCTTCTTCCTCTTCTTCCACTTCTTCTTTTTCTGCTGCTTCCTCTACTTCTTCTTCTCCTCCTTTTATGTTTTCCACTTCTTCTTCTACTTCTTCTTCTTCTTCTTCTCCCCCTTCTTCTTCTTCTTCCTCTTCTTCTTCTCCTTCTCCTTCTTGTCCTTTTCTGGTCCTTCTTATTCCTCTTCTTCCTCCTGTTCTTCTTCTTCTTTTTCTTCTTCATCATCTTTTATTTCTTCTTCTCTTTCTTCATCTTCGTCTTCTACTTTTTCTTCTACTTTTTCTTCTTCTTCTTCTTCTTCTTCTTCTTCTCCTTCTTCTTCTTCTCCTTCTCCTTCTTCTTCTCCTCCTTCACTCTATCTTTATCCTTCTTCTTCTTCTTCTTCTTCTTCTTCTTCTTCTTTTTCTTCTTCTTCTTCTTCTTCTTCTTCTTCCTCCTCTTCTTTTTTTGCTGCTTTTTCTGCTTCTTCTTCTCCTCCTTTTATGTCTTCCACTTCTTCTTCTTCTTCTTTTTCTTCTTCTTCATCTTCTTCTTCCCCTTCTTCTTCTTCCTCTTCTTCTACTTCTCCTTCTCCTTCTTGCCCTTTTTTGGTTCTTCTTATTCCTCTTCTTCTTCCTGTTCTTCTTCTTTTTTTCTTCTCCTTCATCTTTTATTTCTTCTTCTTCATCTTCTTCTTCTTCTTCTCCTTCTCCTTCTTCTTCTTCTTCTCCTCCTTCACTTTGTCTTTTTCCTTCTCCTTCTCCTTCTTCTCCTCCTTCTTCTTCTCCTTCTCCTTCTCTTAATCCTTCTCCTCATCCTCCTTCTCTTTCTTTTTCCTTTTCTTCTTCTTCTTCTTCTTCTTCTTCTTCTTCTTCCTTCTTTCTTCTTTCTTCTTTCTTCTTCCTCTTTCCTTCTTCCTTGTTCCTTCTTGCATCTTCCTTGTTCCTTCTTTTTTATTTTCCCACTTATTCTTCCACTTCTTTTTCCTCTTCTTCTTCTTGTTCTCCTTCTCTAATTCTTCTTGTTCCTCTTGTTCTTCCTATTCTTCTTCTTCTTCTTCTTTTTCTTCTTATTCCAAATCTGGTATTTTTTCTTGTTTTTCTTCTTCTTCTTCTTCTTCTTCTTCTCCTTCTCTTTCCCATTGTCTTTGTCCTTCTCCTTCTCCTTCTCTTACTCCTTCGCAATCTCCTTCTTCTTCTCCTTCTCCTTCTACTACTCCTCCTTCTACTACTCCTCCTTCTACTTCTCCTACTCATCATCCTCCTCTTTCTCCATCTCCTTCCTTTTTTTCTTCTTCTTCTTCTTTCTTCTTTCTTCTTCCTTCTTTCTTCTTTCTTCTTTCTTTTTCCCGTCCTTCCTCCTTCCATCTTACTTCTTTTTATCCTCCCTCATCTTTTAACTCTTCTTCTTCTTTCTTACTTCTTTAGTCTTCTTAATTCCTAATCACTAATTCTTAATCCCTAACCTCTCATCCTTAATCTCTAATCCTTAAAGTCTATCGCTAACACCTAAACTCTAATCTCTAATCCTTAATCTTCAATCCATAATCCTTAAATCCTAATCGCTAATCTCTAATCCTTATTCATAAAACCCTAATTATTAATAATTAATACCATAATTCTTAATCCCTAATCGCAAATCCATAATCATTAATTTCTTCATCCGTAATCCCTATTCCTTAATCCTTAATCCCTTATTCATAATTTCAAATCCTTGTTACTTATTCCCAAAACCCTCTGCCCTAATAGTTAATACCAAATCCCTAAACCTTAATATCTAATTTCTAACACCCAAATTCCTAATCCCTCCCTCTATAATCTTTAATCCATATTTCCTGTTACCTCATCCCAAATCGTTCATTCCCCAATCCTCAGTCCTTAATCCTAACCTCTAATCCAGAATCTGTCTCTTCTTCATCTCCTTCTACTACTTCTTCTTCTTCTTCTCCTCCTTCTACTTCTTCTTCTTCCTTATCTTCGCCTTCTTTGTTTCCCTCTCCTTCATCAACTTCCACTTCTTCTTCCTCTTCTTCTTCTTCCACTTCTTCTTCCTTTTCTTTTTCTTCTTCTTCTTCTTCCCCTTCCTCTTCTTCTTCTTCTTCTTCTTCTTCTCCTTCCACTTCTTATTCTTCGTCTTCTACATCTTCTTCTTCCTCCTCTTCTTCTTTTTCCTCTTCTTCTTCTTCTTCTTCTTCTTCTTCTTCTTTCTCTTCTACTTCCTTTTCTTATTTCTGTACTTGTTCTTCTTCTATTTCTCCTTCTTCTTCTTCTTATTCTCCTTCTTCATCTTCTTCTTCCTCCTCTTCTATTTCTTCTTCTTCTTCTTCTTCTCCTTCATCTTCCACTTCTTTTTCTTCTTATTCTACTTTGTTTTTCTTCTTCTTCTTCTTCTTTTTCTTCATCTTTTTCTTCTTCTTCTTCTTCTTTTTCTTCATCTTTTTCTTCTTCTTCTTCTTCTTCTTTCTCTTCTACTTCCTTTTCTTATTTCTGTACTTGTTCTTCTTTTATTTCTCCTTCTTCTTCTTCTTATTCTCTTTCTTCATCTTCTTCTTCCTCCTCTTCTATTTCTTCTTCTTCTTCTTCTTCTCCTTCATCTTCCACTTCTTTTTCTTCTTATTCTACTTTGTTTTTCTTCTTCTTCTTCTTCTTTTTCTTCATCTTTTTCTTCCTCGCTTCAACTTCTTCTTCTTCTTTTTCTTCTTCATCTTCCTTTTCTTCTTCTTGTTCCTCTTCTTTGTCCTCTTCATGCTCCTCCTCTCCTTCTTCTTCTTCTTCTTATTCTTCTTCTTCTTCAACTTCTTCACCTTCTCCTTCTTCTTCTTCTGCTTCTTCTTCTTCTCCCTCTTCTTGGTCTTCTTCTTCTTGTTATTCTTTTTCTACTTATTCATCTTCTTCTTCCTCTTCTTCTTCATCTTCTTTTTCTTCTTCTTCCTTTGTTCTTCTTTTTCTTCTACTCTTCTTCTTCTTCTTCTTTGTAATCCTTAATCCCTATTCTCTAATCTTTACTCCTTAATCCCTCCCTCACTAATGCCTTATCCTTAAATTTGTAATCCCTAATCACTAATCCATAATCCCTATTCCCTAATCCCTAATCCTCAATCCCTAATCCCCAATCCATTCTTAATCCCTAATCCCTAATCCGTAATCCCTAAACTCTAATCCCTAAAGCCTAATCCCTAATACATAATTTCTAATCCTTAATCCCTAATCTATTTCATAATCCCAAATCTGTAATCTTTAATCCTTAATCGTTAATCCTAAATCCTTAAACCTAATCCCTAACACCTGATCTCTAATGCTTAATCCCTAATCTCTAATTTATAATCCATAATCCTTAATCTCTAATCTCTAATTCCTTATCCATAACCTTTAATCCTTAGTCCCTAATCCTTAATCTCTAATCCCTAATCCATAATCCTTAATGCTAATCCTAATCACATAATCTCATATCCTTAATCCTTAATCTCTAATCCATAATCATGAATCCTAAATCTTAAGTCCTTAATCACTAATATCTAATCCTTCATCCGTTATCTCTATTCTCAAACTCGTTATCCTAAATCTTAAATCCCTAATCCCCAACCCTTAGTAATTAATCCCTTAATCCTAAATCTCTAATCACTAATCCTTAAAAATTAGTCCCTTCATCCAAAATAAATAACCCTATTTTGTTAAGCATAATCTTTAATCCTAATTATCTATTACTTATTCTTTAATCCCTGCTCCTTAATCCTTAATCCCTAAACCCAAATCTTTAATCTGTAATCCATAATCCCTTATCTTTAATCCCTAACACCAAATCTTATTTCCCTTACTTCTTAATCCCAAATCTTTAATTCCTAACCTATAATCCTTAATCCTTAATCCATCTCTTCTTTCTGTTCTTCTTCTTTTTTCTCTTTTTCTTCCTCTTCTTCTTCTTCTTCTTCTTCCTCTCTTCTTTTCTTCTTCATCCTCATCTTCTTCTTATTTTTTTATCTCATCTTCCACATCGTACTCTTCTTCTTCTTCTTCTTCTTATTCCTCTTCCTCTACTTCTTCTTCTACTACTTCTTCTTCCTCTTCTTATTTTCTTCTTCTTCTTCCTCATCATCATCTTCCACTTCTTCTTCTTACTCTTCTTCTTCCTCTTCTTCTTCTTTTACTTCTTCTTCCTCTTCTTCTTCCCCTTCTTCTTTTTCTCCATTTTAATCTTTTCTTGTAATTCTTCTTCATCTTCTTCAACCTCTTTTGCTTCTTCCTCTTTTTCTTCATCTTCTTCTTCTTCTTCTTCTATTCCTTCTTCTTCTTCTTCTTATTCTTCTCCTTGTCCTTCTCTTTCTTCCTTTTCTCCTTCTCCCTATCTTTCACCTTCTCCTTCTCATTCTCCTTCTCCATCTCCATCACCATCTCGTTCTACTTCTCCTTCACCTTCTCATTCTCCATTTCCTTCTCCTTGTCCTCCTCCTTCTCCTTGTCCTCCTACTTCTCCTTCTCCTTCTTCTTATTCTTCTTCTTCTTCTTCTTCTATTGCTTTCTTATTTCTTCTTTCTTCTTTTCTCTTTCTTTTTTCTTCTTCCTTCTTCCTTCCTCTATCCTTCTTCTTCTTCTTTATTCTTTCTTCTTTCTTTTTTCTTTCTTCATTCTTCTTTCTTCTTTATTCTTCCTCTTCCTCTTCCTTTTCTTCTTCTTTTTCCTCTTCATATTCCTCATCTTCTTCTTTTTTTTCTTAGTCCCTAATCCTTAATCCCTAATCCCTAATCCTTAATCTATAATCCATAATCCCTAATCCATAATATATCATCCTTAATCTCTAATCTGTAATCCTTAATCACTAATTCTTAATCCATAATCCCTAATCTCTACCTAATCTTAATCTTAATCCCTTAATCTCTAATCCTTAATCCTTAATCTCAAATCTCTAATACTTAATCCCTAGTCCCAAATTACTAATTACAAACCACAAATCCATAATCCCTATTCCTTAATTCATAATCCTTGATCCTTAATCCTAAACCTTTAAAAATTAATCCCTTACTCCTTGTCCATAATCCCTTATTCTTAATCCATAATCCCTAATTAATTATTTCTTAATCCCTCATCCCTTATTCATAATCCTTAATCTTTAAACCTTAATCCATAACTACTAATCCATAATCAATAATCTCAAATCCTTAATCCCTAAACCCTGATCCCTAACACCTAATACCTAATCCCTTCTTCAACAATCCCTAATACCTAATATCTTATCCCCAATCCTATACTCCCTAATCCATAACCTGTATTCCCTAATCCCTCCCTCTTTAATCCCTTTTCCCTAATCCTAACCCCTAATCTCTAATACTTAATCCATCTTTTCTTCTATTCTTCTTCTTCTGCTTCATCTTCTTCGTCTTCTTCTTTCTATTCTTTTTCTTCTTCTTCTTTTTCCTCTTCTTCTTCTTCTTCTTCGTCTTCACTTTCTTCTTCTTCTTAACCATCTTCCTCATCTTCCCCTTCTTTTTCTTCTTCTTCTTCTTCTTCTTCTTCCTCTTTTTCTTTCACTTCTTTTTCTTCTTCTTCTTCTTCTTCTTTATCTTCCACTTTTCTTTTACTACTTTTTCTTCCTCATTCTCTTCCTCCTCTTCTTCTACTTCTTCTTCTTTTCATATATTTCTTATTCCTCTTCTTCTACTACTTCATCTTATTCTTCTATTTCTTCTTCTTCTCCTCTTTCTTCATCTTCTTCTTCGTCTTCTTCTTCTTCTTCTTCTTCTCCTCCTTCTTCTCCTATTACTTTTCTTTGTCTTTCTCTTTCTCCTTCTCCTTTTTCTTTTTCTATTCTTTCTCCATCTCCTTCTCTTCCTTCTCCATCTCCTTCTCCTTCTCCTTCTTCTTCTCTTTCTCCTCCTCCTTCTCCTCATCCTCCTTGTCCTTCTCCTTCTCCTTCTTCTTCTTCTTCTTCTTCCTTCTTTCTTCTTTCTTCTTTCTTCTTTCTTCTTCTTTCTTCCTTCTTTCATTTTCATCTTTCCTTCTTCTTTCTTCTTTCTTCTTTCTTCTTTCTTCTTCTTTCTTCCTTCTTTCATTTTCATCTTTCCTTCTTCCTTCTTCCTTCTTTCTTTTTTATTCTTTCTCTTCTTATTCCTCTTCTTTTTCAACTTTTCCTCTTCTTCTTCCTTCTCTTCTTCTTTTTCTTTCTTCCTTCTTCTTTCTTCCTTCTTCCTTCTTCCTTCTTCCATCTCCTTAATCTCTAATCCTTAATCACTAATTGTTATTTCATCCCTAATCTCTGGTTCTTAATCTTTAATCCATAATCATTAATATGTAATCCCTAATCTATAATCCATTATCTCTAATCCCTAATCCTTAATTACTAAATCAAAATCCTTAATCATTAATCCTAAATCTTTATTTCAAATCCTATTACCTTTATCTCTAATCCTTAATCTCTAATCCTTAAACCTGAATCTTGAATCTCGAATCTCTAATCTCTAATATCTAATACCTATTCCTTAATTATTAATCTAGAATCTCTAATCCCTAACCATTAGTTCCTTCATCTATAATCCCTAAACCTTAATCTTTAATCCTTAGTCCGTAATCTTTATTATTTATTCCCTAAATAAAATTTACCCCCTAATCCCTAATCAATAATCCTTAAAAATTAATCCATAAATGTTAACTCTCAAATCTCTTTTCACTCCCTCCTAATCATTACTCTGTTTTCCTTTATACCTAATAACTATCCTTCATTCCTTAATCCCTAATATGTAACCTTTAGACCCAAATCCATCCCTACTTCCACTTCTTCTTCTACTTCTTCTTCATCATTTTATTCTTCTTCTTCTTCTTCTTCTTCTTCTTCTTCATATTCTGCT
>JAIUJO010002413.1:42500-45000 GCA_023846275.1 Vanilla planifolia
CGTCATCTTCTTCTTCTTCTTCTTCTTCTTCTTTTTACCATCTAACTCTTTTTCTCGTTCTTCTATCTCTACTTTTTCTTCTTTTTTATCGTTTTCTTCTTTTTTTTTCTTCTTCTTCTTCATCCTTGTCTTCTTCTTCTGCTTCTTCTTCTACTACTACAACTACTACTACGACTTCTTCTTCTACTTCTTCTTTTTCTTCTTCTTCTCTTCTTCTCTTCTTCGTCATCTTCTTCCTCTTCTTCTTCTTCCTCTTCTTCTTCTTCTTCTTCTATTTCGTCTTCTTCTTCTTCTTCTTCTTCATCTTCTTCTTGATCATCCTCTCCTTTGTCCTCTTATTCTTCTTCTTCTCGATCATCCTCTTCCCCTTCTTCTTCTTCCTCATAAACTTCTTCATCTTCTTAAACTTCTTCATCATCTTGCTCGTCCTCTCGATCATCCTCTTCCCCTTCTTCTTCTTCCTCATAAACTTCTTCATCTTCTTCGACTTCTTCATCTTCTTCTTCTTCTTCCTCTCCGTCATCTTTATCTTCTTCTTCTTTTACTTTGTCACCTTTTTCTTCTTCTTCCCCATATTTTTTCCTTCTTGTTCTTTTCCTTCTTTTTCTTCTTCTTCTTCTTCTTCTTCTTTTCGTACTTCTTCTTCCTCTGCCTTTTGTTCCTTATCTTTCTCTTCTTCTTCTTCTTCTTCTGGCTCTTCTTCTTCTTCTAATTTTTCTTCTTCGTTTTCTTCATCATCTTCTTGTTCTTCTTTCTTTTATTCCTCATTTTCATCTTCTTCTTCTTCATCTTCTTCTTCTTCCTCTTGTTCTTCATCTTCCTCCAGTTTCTCTTCTTTTTCTTCTTCCTTTTCTTCTTTTTTGTCTTCTCCTTCTTCTTCTTCCTCTTCTTCTTCTTCTTCTTCCTCTTCCTCCTCTTCTTCTTCTTCTTCTTTGTATTCTTCCTATTCTTCTTCTTCTTCTTCTTCTTCTTCTTCTCCTTCCTATTTTTCTTCTTCTTCTTCTTTGATTTCATGTACTTCTATTTGTTCTTCTTCTTCTTCTTTTTCTTATATTTCTTCTTCTTCTTCTTCTATTTCAACTTCTTCTTCTTTGACTTCCTTTTGTTTCTCTTCTTCCTCTTTTTCTTGTTCCCCATCATCGACTTCTTCTTCTTGTTATTGTTCTTCCTCTTCTTTTTCATCATCATCTTCGTCTTCATGTTCTTAAATTTCTTCCTCTTCTTCTTCTTCTTCTTCTTCTTCGTCGTCGTCGTCCTCATCTTGTTCTTCTTCGTCTTCTACTTCTTCATCCTATTCTTCTTCCTCAAATTTTTCAACTTTTTCTTCTTCTTGTTCTTCTTTTTCTACTTCTTCTTTTTCTTATTCTTCTTCTTC
Source organism: Vanilla planifolia (assembly GCA_023846275.1). Lineage (NCBI taxonomy): Eukaryota > Viridiplantae > Streptophyta > Magnoliopsida > Asparagales > Orchidaceae > Vanilla > Vanilla planifolia. The sequence continues at coordinate 43,876 of JAIUJO010002413.1, forward strand.
TTGTGCCTCTTCTTCTTCTTCTTCTTCTTCCTCTTCCTCCTTTTCTTTTTCTTCTTCCACTTCTTCTTCCTCTTCTTCCACTTCTTCTTCTTCTTCTCCCTATCCTTCTTACTCTTCTTCATCTTCTACTTCTTCTCCTTCTTCTTCTTCTTCTTCTTCTCTTCTCCTTCATCTTCTGCTTCATCATCATCGTCATCATCATCTTCTTCTTCTTCTTCTTCTTCTAGTTCTTTTTCTCGTTGTTCTTCCTCTTCTTTTTCTTCTTTTTCTTCCTCTTCTTTCTCGTTTACTGCTTTTTCCTCCTCTACTTCTTTCACTTCTTCTCCTTCATCTTCCTCTTCTTCCTCTTCGTCATCTTCCTCTTCTTCTTCCTCTTCTTCCTCTTCTTCTAGTTCTTCCTCTTCTTCTTCAACTTCTTCATCTTCGTCTTCCTCTTCTTCTTAGTCATCCTCTTCTCATTCTTCTTTTACCTCATCAACTTCTTCATCTTCCTCTGCTTCCTTTTCTTCCTCTTTTTGTTATTCTTCTTCTTCTTCCTCTCCTTCTTTCTCTTCTTCGTCTTTAAATTCTTCTTCTTCTTCTTCTTTTTGTTGTTCTTGTCTTTCTTCCTCTTGTTCCTTATCTTCCTCTTCTTCTTCTTCCTCTTCTTCTTCTTATTCTTCTTCTTCTACTTCTTCTTCCACTTGTTCTTCTTGCTCTTCTTCTTCTTCTTTTTACTCATCTTCTTTTTTTTCTTCCTCTTTTTCCTCATCTTCGTCCTCTTCTTCTTCTTCGTTTTCTTCCTCTTGTTCTTCTTCTTCCTACCCTTTCTTTTCTTCTTCTTCTTATCCTCCTTCTCCTTCTCCATCTTCTTCCCCTTCTTATTATTCTTCTTCTTTTCCTTCTTCTTCTTCTTCTTCTTCTTCTTCCTCTTCTTCTTCTTCTTTTTATTTCTCTTCTTCTTATTATTATTCCTCTTCTTCTTCAACCTCTTTTTGTTCTTCCTCTCCTTCTTCCTCTTCTTCTTCTTCTTGTTATTCTTCCTCTTCCCCTTTATGTTCTTCCTCATCTGCTTTATTTCTTTTTCTTCTTCTTTCTCTTTATCCTCATCTTCCTCGACTTCTTCTTCTTCTTCTTCTTCTTTGT
>JAIUJO010002413.1:50000-55000 GCA_023846275.1 Vanilla planifolia
CGTCGTCGTCCTCATCTTGTTCTTCTTCGTCTTCTACTTCTTCATCCTATTCTTCTTCCTCAAATTTTTCATCTTTTTCTTCTTCTTGTTCTTCTTTTTCTACTTCTTCTTTTTCTTATTCTTCTTCTTCTTGTGCCTCTTCTTCTTCTTCTTCTTCCTCTTCCTCCTTTTCTTTTTCTTCTTCCACTTCTTCTTCCTCTTCTTCCACTTCTTCTTCTTCTTCTTCTTCTTCTTCTTCTCCCTATCCTTCTTACTCTTCTTCATCTTCTACTTCTTCTTCTCCTTCTTCTTCTTCTTCTCTTCTCCTTCATCTTCTGCTTCATCATCATTATCATCATCATCTTCTTCTTCTTCTTCTTCTTCTAGTTCTTTTTCTCGTTGTTCTTCCTCTTCTTTTTCTTCTTTTTCTTCCTCTTCTTTCTCGTTTACTGCTTTTTCCTCCTCTACTTCTTTCACTTCTTCCCCTTCATCTTCCTCTTCTTCCTCTTCTTCATCTTCCTCTTCTTCTTCCTCTTCTTCCTCTTCTTCTTCAACTTCTTCATCTTCGTCTTCCTCTTCTTCTTAGTCATCCTCTTCTCATTCTTCTTCTACCTCATCAACTTCTTCATCTTCCTCTGCTTCCTTTTCTTCCTCTTCTTGTTATTCTTCTTCTTCTTCCTCTACTTCATCTTTCTCTTCTTCGTCTTTCAATTCTTCTTCTTCTTCTTCTTTTTGTTATTCTTGTCTTTCTTCCTCTTGTTCTTTATCTTCCTCTTCTTCTTCTTCCTCTTCTTCTTCTTATTCTTCTTCTTCTACTTCTTCTTCCACTTGTTCTTCTTGCTCTTCTTCTTCTTCTTTTTCCTCATCTTCTTTTTTTTCTTCCTCTTTTTCCTCATCTTCGTCCTCTTCTTCTTCTTCGTTTTCTTCCTCTTGTTCTTCTTCTTCCTACCCTTTCTTTTCTTCTTCTTCTTATACTCCTTCTCCTTCTCAATCTTCTTCCCCTTCTTATTATTCTAATTCTTTTCCTTCTTCTTCTTCTTCTTCTTCTTCCTCTTCTTCTTCTTCTTTTTATTTCTCTTCTTCTTATTATTATTCCTCTTCTTCTTCAACCTCTTTTTGTTCTTCCTCTCCTTCTTCCTCTTCTTCTTCTTCTTGTTATTCTTCCTCTTCCCCTTTATGTTCTTCCTCATCTGCTTTATTTCTTTTTCTTCTTCTTTCTCTTTATCCTCATCTTCCTCGACTTCTTCTTCTTCTTCTTCTTCTTCTTTGTGCTTCTTCTTTTTCTTCTTCTTCTTCATCTTCTTCTCTCTTTTTCTTCTTCTCCTCCATCTTCTTCTTCTTTATCTTCTTCTTGTGTTTCTTCTTCTTTCTCTTCTTCTATATCTTCTTCTTGTGTTTCTCCTACTTCTTTTCTTCTTCTTGATATTCATTTTCTACTTCCTCTTCTTCATCCTTCTCTTCTTATTCCTCAACTTTCTCTTCTTGTTCTTCCTCTTCGCCTTCTTCTTCTTCTTCTTTCTCTTCTTCTTCTTATTCTTCTTCTTCTTTCTCATTTCCTTGTTGTTCTTCTTGCACTTATTCCTTAACTTCCTACCCTTTCTCCTCCTTTTCTTCCCATTCTTCTTCTTCCCTTTCTTCTTCTTCTTCTTCTTCATCTCCTTCTTATTTTTCCTCTTCCACTTCTTCTTCTTCTTCTTCTTCTTCTGTTTCTTCCTCCTCCTCCTCCTCCTCCACTTCTTCTTCTAGTTCCTCTTCTTCTTCTTCTTCTTTTTCCTCATCTTTCTCTTCATCTTCATCTTCTTCTTCTTCTTCCTCTTCTTCTTCTTCTTCTTCCAACTACTACTTCTTTTGTTTCATCTTCTTCTCTTCTTCCCTGCCCTTATCTTCTACTCCTTCTTCCTCTTCTTCTTCTTCAACTTTTTCTTCTTCTTCTTCCTCTTCTCTTGTCCTTCTTCCTCTTCTTCTTCTTTTCCTTCCCCCTCGACTTCTTCTACTTCCACTTCGTCTTTGCCTTCTTCTTCCTCTTACTCTTCCTTTTCCTCTTCGTCTACCTCTTCCTCTTCATCGTCTTCTTCTTCTTCTTCTACTTCTTCATCTTCCTTCTTCAACCATCCTTCTTCAATTGTCGATCTTATTTCTTCCTTCTTCCTTCTTTATTCTTTCCTCCTTCCTTCTACTGTCCCACTTCTTCCATCTTATTTCATCCATCTACTTTCTTCTTTCCTCTTTCTTCTTCTTCCTTCTTCTTGTTCTTCTCCTTCCTATTCTTCTTCTTCTATTTCCTCTTCTTCGTCTTCTCTTCTTATCATTCATCCTCTTCTTCTTCTTTTTCTTCATACACTTCTTCTTCTTCTTCTTCTTCTACTTCTTCTTTTTCTTTTTCTTCTTCCTCATCTTCTTCTTCATCTTCTTTTTCCTCAACTTCTTCTTCCTCTTCTTCTTTTTATTCTTCTACTTCTTCTTTTTCTTCTTCTTCGTCTTCATCATCATCATCTTCTTATTCTTCTTCTTCTTTGTCTTCTTCTTTTTCATCTTCATCATCTTCTTTTGCTTCTTCTACTTCTTTTGCTACTTCTTCTTTGCCTTCTTCCTTTTCTTCTTCTTTTCTTCTCCCTCTTCGTCTACTTCTTCTTATTCTTCTTCTTCTTCTTCCTCTTCTTCCTCTTCTTTTTCCTCCTCTTATTCTTCTTCTTTTTTGTCTTCTATTCATCTTCTTCTCTTCCACTTCTTTTTCTTCTTCTACTTCTTCTTCTTCATCTTCTTCTTCAACTTCTTTCTCATCTCCTTCTTCCTCTATTTCTTCTACTTTCTCTTCTTATTTTTCTTCTCGTTTTTTTTCTTGCCCTTCTTCTTCTTCTTCTTCTTCTTCTTCTTCTTCTTATTTTCTTACATATTCCTCTTCTTTTTTTCTACTTTTCTTCCTCCTATTCCTCATCTTCCTTTTCTTCTTCTTCCTCTTATTGTTCATTTCCTTCCTCTTCTTCTTCATTGTCTTCTTCCTCTTCTTCTTATTCATTTCTTCTTCACTGTCTTCCTCTTGTTCTTCTTCCTCTTCTTCCTCTTCTTCTGCTTCATCTTTTTCCTATTCTTCTCCTTCGTCCTTTTCATCTTCTTCTTCTTCTTATTCTTCCTCTACCTCGTCTTCCTCTTTTTCTTGTTTCTATTGCTTCTACTTCTTCTTCTGCTTCTTTCTCTCATCTTCCTCTTCTTCTTCTTCTTCTTTTTCTTCTTCCTCTTCTTCTTCTTTTTTTACAACCTCTTCTTCATCCTCCTCCTCCTCCTATTCCTCATCTTCCTCTTCTTCTTACTCCTCTTCTTCTCCTTCTTCATCATCTTCTTATTCTTTCTCTTCCTCTTCTTCTTCATATTCTTGTACTTCTTCCTCATCCTCTTCTTGTTCTTCTTCCACTTCTTCCAAATCTTCCACTACCTCTTCCTCTTCTTCTCCTCCCATTTCTCCTCTTCTTCTTCTTCTTTTCTTCTTCTTCTCCTTCCTCTTGTTATTCCTCAACATCTTCTTCTTCTTCTTCTTCCGCTTATTCTTCTACTTCTTCTTCTTCTTCTTCTTCTTCTTCTTCATCTTCTTCTGTTTCTTCTTCTTCTTCTTCTTCTTCTTCTTCCTCTTCTTCTTCCTCCTCTTCTTCTTCTTCATTTTTCTCATCTTTTTCTTCCTCTTTTTCTTCTTCTTCTATGTCTCCTTCTTCCTCTTTGTCTTCTTCTTCTTCTTCTTCATCATCTTTGTCTTCATCATCATCATCAATATCTTCTTCTTCTTCTTCAACTACTACCACTACTATTACTTCTTCAACATTATCTTCTTCTTCTTCTTCTTCTCTTCTTCCCCGTCTTCATCATCATCATCTTCTTCTTCTTCTTCCTTTTCTTCTTCTTCTTCTTCTTCCTCTACTTCTTCTTCTTCTATTCCCTCTTCCTTTGTTTCTTCTTGTTCTTCTTCTTTTTCTTCTACTTCTTGTTTTCTCTTATTTTTCTTACTCTTCTTCTTCTTCTCCTTCTTCTTGTACTCCTTCTTTTTCCTTATCTTCTTATTATTCTTCTAATTCCTCTGCTTCTTCTTCTTCTACTTCTTTTGCATCTTCTTCTTCTTCTTCATTATCTTCTTCATCTCCTTCTTTGCCTTCTTTTTCTTTTTCTTCTTCTTTTTCTTCATCTTCTTCTTCTTATTCTTCTTCCTGTTTCTCTTCCTCTTCCTTTTCTTCGTCTTCTTCAACTTCCTCTTCTTCTTCTTCTTCTTCTTCTTCTTTCTTCCTTCTTCCATCTTCATTCTTCTATTATACTTCTTATTTCTTCCTTCTTCCTTCTTCCTTCTTCCTTCTTCCTTCTTCTTTCTCCCTACTGTCTTCTTCTATCTTCCTTCTTCCATCTTCTTTTTTCCTTCTTCTTTCTACTTTCTTCAATCTTGTTTCTCCTTCTTTATTCTTTTTCTTTTTCTTCTTCTTCTTCATCATCTTCCTCATCACGTTCTTCTTCCACTTCTTCTTCTTCTTCTTCTTCTTCTTTTCTTGCTTTTTCCTCTTCTCCTTTTTTCTACTTCTTCTTCTTCTTCCTCCTCCAATTCCTTATCTTCCTCTTCTTTTGCTTACTCTACTTGTTCGTTTTCTTCCTCCTCATCTTCTTTCTCTTCTTCCTCTTCTTCTTATTCCTCATCTTCCTCCTCATCTTCTTCTTGTACTTCTTCTTCTTCCTCCTCTTCTTCATCTTCTTCTTTTTCTTCTTCCTATCCTTCTTCCTTTTCTTCTTCTTTTGCTCCCATTTCTCCTCTTCTTCTTCTTCATCTTCTTCTTCTCCTTTTTCATCTTCTTCTTGTTATTCCTTGTCTTCTTCTTCTTCTTCTTCTTCTTATTCTTCTTCTTCTTCTTCTTCTTCTTCATCTTCTTCTATTTCCACTTCTTCTTCCTCTTCGTCTTCTTCCTCTTCTTCTTCCTCTTCCTCTTCTTCTTCTTCTAGTCTTCTTCTTCTTCTTCAATTTGTCACCTTTTTCTACCTATTTTTCTTCTTCTTTT
>JAIUJO010002413.1:57500-62500 GCA_023846275.1 Vanilla planifolia
CCATCCTCTTCTTTTTCATCTTTTCTTCTTCTTCTTCTTTTCTTCTTCTATTTTCTTCCTCCACTAGTTCACTTCTTCGTCTTCTTCTTCTTATGCATCTTCTTTTCTTCATCATGTTGTTCTTTTTGTTATTCTTCTTCTTCTTCTCTTTCCTTTTCTTCTTGTTCTCCTTCTTCTTCTTCTTCTTTTTCTCCTTCTTCTTCTTCTTTTTCTCCTTCTTCTTCTTCTTCTTCATCATCATCTTCTTCTGCTTCTTCCTCTTCTTCTTCTTCTTGTTCATTTTCTTCATCTTGTTCCTCTTTTCCTCTTCCTCGTCTTCTTCTTTTTCCTCTTCCACTTATTCTTCTTCTTCATCCACTTCTTCTTCTTCTTTCTCATCTTCCTCTTCTTCCTTATCTTCCTCACCTTCTTCTTCTTCTTCTTCTTTTTCCTCATCTTCTTCTTCTTTTTCTTATTTTTCTTCTTCTTCTCTCACTTCTACTTTTTCTTCTTCTTCTTCTTCGCCTTCTTCAACTTATTTTACTTCATTTCCTTTTTTTCTTCTTCTTATTCTTTTTGTGCTTCTTCTTCTTCTACCTCCACTTATTCCTCATCTTCCTCTAATTCTTCTTATTCTGCTTCTTCTTCTTGCTCTACTTCTTCTTCATCTTCTTGTTCTCCCAAATCTTCTACTTGTTCTTCTTCCCGAACTTCCACATCTTCCTCTTCTTCGCCTTCTTTTTCTTCTGCTTCTTCTACCCTTTTCTCTTCTTCATCTTCTCCTTCTTCTTCTTCTCTCCCTTCTTCTTTATCTTCTTCTTCTTCTTCCTATTCTTTTTCTTCCTCTTCCTCTTCTCCTTCTTCTTCTTCTTCTTCTCCTTGTTCTTTTTCTTCTTCTTCTTCTTATTCTTCATTCTCCTCCACTTCTTCTTCTTTACTTCTTCTACTTCTTCTCCTTATTATTCTTATTCTTCTTTTTTTTCTTCTTTTTCTTCTTCTTCTTCTTCTTTTTCTACTTCTTCTTCTTCAACTTCCTCCTGTTCCTCATCTTCCTCTTCTGCTTCTTCATCTTCTTCTTCTTCTCCTTCTTCCTCTTCTTGAACTTCTTCTTTTTCTACTTCTACTTCTTCTTTATCGACTTCTTCCTCTTCTTCTTCTTCCTCTTCTTCTTCTTCTTCTTCTTCTTTTACGTCTACTACTTCTTTTTCTCATTCTTCTTCCTCTTCTTTTTCTTCTTTTTCTTCTTCTTCTTCTCCTTTTTCTATCTCTTCTATTAGCACCAGTAGTTCCTCTTCTTTCTCTTCTTTTTCTTCTTCTTCCACATCTTCTTCTTTTTCTTGTTATTCTTATTCTCCTACTTCTTCCCATTTTTCCTCTTCTTCCTCTTCTTCTTTTTCAACCTTTTGATCTTCTTCATTTCTTTCTTCCTCTTCTTCCTCCTTTTCTTCTTCATCTTTCTCCTTTTGCTCTTCTTCTTCATCATCATCTTCTTCTTCTTCTTCTTTCTTCTCTTCCTCATCTTCTTCTTCTTCATCTTCCCACTTTTTCTACTTCTTTTTCCTCTTCTTCTTCTTCTACTACTTCTTCTTCTTCTTCTTCTTCTTCTTATTCTTCTTTCTCTTCTTCTTCTTCTTCTTTTCTTCTTTTTTGTCTTCTTGTTCTTCTTCGTCTTCTTGCACTTTTTTCCTCTTCTTCTTCTTTTTCTTCCACTTCTTCTTCTTTATCATCATCTTTAACTTGTTTTTCTTGCTCTTCTTCTTCTTTTTATACTTCTTCTTCTTTTGCCTCCTTTAGTTCATCATCTTCCTCCTCTTCTTCTTCTTCATGGTCTTATTTTTCCTCTTGTTCTTCTTTCTCTTCTTCTACTTCTCATTCTTTTTCTTCTTCTTCCTCTTCTTCTTGTTCTTCTTCCTCTTCTTTTGTATCTTCCTCTTCATCTTCCTCTTTTACTTTCTGCATTTCTTCTTCCTTTTATTTCTCTTCTTTTTTTTTCTTCAAGTTCTTCTTCTTCCTTCTCTTCCCCTTCTTCCTCTTAGTCTCCATCTTCTTCTTCTTCTTCTTTGCCTTCATCTTCTTCTTCTTCTTCTTCTTCTTCTTCCTCTTCTTCTTCTTCTTCTACTACTACTACTACTACTGCTTCGGTTTATTTGGTCTTCTTCTTTTTCTATTGCTTCTTCTTCCTGTTGTCTTCTTCTTCTTCTTCTTCTTATTCCTCTTCTTGTTGTCATTCATCCTCTTTTACCTCTTCTTCATCTTCGTCCTAATCCTTTGCTTCTTTTTCTTCATCATCTTCTTCTTCTTCCACTTCTTCCGCATCCATCTTGTCATCTTTCTCTTCTTCTTCTTCTTCTTCTTCTTCTTCTTCTTCTTCTTTCTCTACTTCTTCTTCTACCTCTTCTTCTCCTTGTTCTTCTTCCACTTCTTCAACTTCTTCTTCTTCTTCTTCCTCTTCTTCTTCTTCTTCTTCTTCTTCTTTTTCATCTTCTTCCTCGTCCTCTTCTTCTTCTTTTTCTTCTTCTTCTTCTTCTTCTTCTTCTTCTTCTTCTTCTTCTTCTTCTTCTTCTTCTCTTTCTTCTTCTTCTTCTTCTTTCTCTTCCTCTTATAATTTTTCTTCTTCATCTTCTTGTTCTTGTTCTTCTCCTTTTTCTTCTACTTATTCTTCTTCTTCATCATCATCTTCTTCTTTATCTTCTTCTTCATCTTCATCTTCATCTTCTTCTTCTTCTTCAACTTCTACCTCTACCTCTTCTTCTTGTTCTTCTTCTTCTTCTTCATGTTTATCTTCTTCTTCTTCTACTTCTCTTTCTTCTACTTCTGCATCTACTTCTTCTTCTGCTTCTTCTTCTTCTTGTTGTTCTTCTTCCACTTCCTCTACATCTTCTTCTTCTTCTTCTTCTTCTTCTTCTTCTTCTACTCCTACTTCATCTTTTTATTCTTCTTCTTCTTCTTCTTCTTCTTCTTCTTTTACTACTCCTACTACTACTACTTCTCATTCTTCTTCTTCTTTTCTTCTTCTTCATCATCTTCTTTTTCTTCTTTGTCTTTCTTTTCCTCTTCTTCTTCTTGCTACTCTGTTTCATGTTCTACTACTGCATATTCTTCTTCTCCGTCTTCATCTTCTTCTTTTCTTCCTCCCCTTCTTCATCTTCTTCTTTTTCTTATTCTTCTACTTCCTCTCCTTATTCTTCTTCTTCTTCTTCTTCCTCTGTTTCCTCTTCTTCTTCTACTTCTTGTTCTTCTTCTTCTTCTTCTTTTTCTTCGTCTTCTACATTTTCTCTTCTTCTTCTTTTTGTTCTTTGTCTTCTTCTTTTTCTTCATCTTCCACATCTTCTTCCTCTTCTTATTTTTATTCTTCTTTTGATTCCTCTACTACTACTTCTTCTTCTTCTACTTCTTCTTCTTCTTCCTCTTCCTCTTCATCTTTTTCATCCATTTCTTCTTTTTCTTCCACTTCCATTTTGTCTTCTTCTTCCTCTTCTTCTTCCTTTTCCCGTTCCTCTTCCTCTTATTCTACTTTTTCTTTTTCCTCTGCTTCTTATTCATTCTTCCTTCTTCCATCCTACTTCTACCTTTGTCCTTCTTATTTCTTCCTTCTTCCTTCTTCATCTTCCTCATCATCTTCATTTTCTTCTTCCTCTTTTTCTTCTTCTCCTTCTTCTTCTACTTCTACTTCTTCGCCTTCTTCTACTTCTTCTTATTCTTTTTCCTCTTTTCTTCTTTTGATTCTTCATCTTCTTCTTGTCCCCTTCTTCTTCTTCTTCATCTTCCTCCTCTTCCCCTTCTTCTTCCTCTTCTACTTTTTCTTCTTCTTTTTCCTCTTCTTCTTCTTCTTTATGTTCGTCTTCTCCTTCTCCTTCTTCTTCTTCTTTTACTTCTACTTCTTTTTCTTCGTCTTCTTCCTCCTCCTCTTCTTCTTCATCTACTACTTCTTCTACTACTACTACTACATCTTCTTCTCCTTCTTCTTCTCTTCTTCTTTTTCTTCTTCTTCTTCTTCTTCTTCATCATCATCATCATGTTCTTCTTCTTCTTCATCTACTTTTTCTTCTTCATCTTCATCGATTTCCTCATCTTCATCTACTTATTCTTCTTTTACATCTACTACTTCTTTGTATTCTACTTCTTTCACTTCTTCTTCGTCTTCTTGTTCTTATTCTTTTTTTGATACATCCTCTTGTTCTTCTTCTTCTTCTTCATCATCTTTATCTTCTTCTTCCTCTTTTTCTACTTGTTTCACTTCCACTTTGTCTTCTTCTTGCTCTTCTTCCTCCTCTTCCACTGCCTCTTCTTCGTCATCATCTTCTTCTTCTTCTTATTCTTCTTCTTCTTCTACTTCTTCATTCTTCGTTCTTCCATCTTCCTTCTTCCTTCGTCCCTCATATTTCTTCTTTCTTCCTTCTTCCTTCTTCTCTCTTCATTCTTCCATCTTCTTTCTTCCTTCTTCTTTCTTCTTTCTTTTTTCATCTTTCTGCCTCTTTCTTCTTCATCCTCTTCTTCGTCTTCTTCTTCTTCTTCTACTTCTTCATCATCTTCTTCTTCTTCTTCTTCTTCCTCTTCCACCACTTCTTTTTCTTCTTCTTCTACTACTTCTACTTCTTCCGTTTTTCCTTCTCCTTCTTCTTCTTCTTCTTCTTCTTCTTCCTCTTCTTCGTCTTCTTATTCTTCTTCTTCTTCTTTTTCTCCTTCTTCTTCTTCTTCTCCTTCTCTTCTTCTTCCACTTCATCTTCTTCTTGTTCTTCTTCTTCCTCCTCCTCTTCCCCTTCTTCTTCCTCTTCTACTTCTTCTTTTCTTTCTCTTCTTCTTCTTCACCTTTTTCTTCAACTTCTTCTTAATCATGCTCTTCTTCTTCTTCTTCTTCTTTGTCTTCTTCTTCCTCTTCTTCTCTTTTGACTTCATCTTCATCTTTTTCTTCTTTTTCTACTATTTCTTCTTCTACCACTTCTTCTTCTTCTTATCCTTCAACTACAACTAATACTTCTTCGTCATCTTCTTCTTCTTCTTCTTGTTTTTTCTACTTCTTC
>JAIUJO010002036.1:37500-40000 GCA_023846275.1 Vanilla planifolia
GGAAGAAGAAGGGGAAGAAGAAGAAATAGAAGAATATGAAAGAAGAAGAAGTAGAAAATGAAGAAGCAAAAGAAGAAGAAGAAGAAGAAGAAGAAGATGAAGCAGAAGAAGAAGAAGTAGTAGTAAAAGGAGAAGAAGTAAAATAATAATAATAATAATAAGAAGAAGAAGATGAAGAAGAAGAAGAAGAAGAAGAAGAAGAAGAAGAAGAAGAAGAAGAAAACAACAACATCAACAACAAGAATAAAAATAAGAGAAAGAAGAAGAAGAAGAAGAATAAGAAGAAGAAAAAGAAAATAAATAATAAGATGAAGAGGTAGAAGAAGAAGAAGAAGACGAAGAAGAAAAAGAAAACTAAGAAGAAATAGAAACAGAAGAAGAAGAAGAAGAAGAAGAGAAAGAAGAAGAAGAGAAAGAAGAAGAAGAAGAAGAAGAAGAAGAAGAAGAGGAAGAAGAAGAAGGAGAAAAAGAAGACGAAGAACTAGAAGAAGTAGAAGAAGATGTTGATGAAGAATAAGAAGAAGAAGAAGTCAAAGGGGAAGATAAAGGAGAAGAAGAAGAAGAAGAAGAAGAAGAAGAAGATGATGATGATAATCAAGAAGTAGAAGAAGAATAAGAAGAAGAAGAAGAAGAAGATCACGACGATGATGAAGAAGTAGTAGAAGAAGAAGAAGAAGTGGAAGAAGGAAGAAGAAGGCGAAGTAGAAGAAGAAGTAGAGGAACTAGAAGAAGAAGAAGTAGAAGAGGAAGATGAGGAAGGAGAAGAAGAAGAAGAAGAAGAAGAAGAAGAGGAAGAACTTCAAAAAGAAGAAGAAGAAGAAGATGATGATGATGAAGAAGAAGAAGAAGAAGGAAAAGTAAAAGAAATTGAAGAAGAAGAAGAAGTTAAAGAAGAAGAAGAAGAAGAAGAAGTTAAAGAAGAAGAAGAAGAAGAAGAAGACCAAGAAGAAAAAGATGACGATGAAGAAGAAAAAGAAGAAGAAGAAGAAGAAAAATAAGAAGAACAAAAAGATGAAGAAGATGAAGAAGATGAAGAAGAAGAAGTGCATGAAGAAGGAGAAGAAGAAGAAGATGTAGTTGAAGAAGAAGAAGAAGAACACGAAGAAGAAGAAGAAGGAGAAGAAGAAGAAGAAGAAGAACAGGAATAAGAAGTAGGAGAAGAAGACAGAAGAAAAAGAAGAAGAGAAAGAAAATGTTGAAGACAATGAAGAAGAAGATAAAGAAGAAGAAGAAGAGGAAGTCGAAGAAGAAGAAAAGGGAGAAGAAGTAGAAGTAGAAGAAGAAGCAGAAGAAGAAGAGGAAGAAGAAGAATAAGAAAGAATAAGAAGATTAAGAAGTAGAAGAAGATGATGATGAACATAAGAAGAAGATGAAGGATTGGAAGCAGTAGAAGAAGAGGAAGTAGAAGAAGGAGAAGAAGAAGAAGAAGAGAAAGAGATGAAGAAGAAAAGTAGGAAGAAGAAAAGATGAGGAAGAAGAAGAAGAAGAAGAAGAGGAGGAGGAGGAAGAAGAAGAAGAAGAAGAAGAAGAAATTGAAGAAGAAGAATTTGAAGTAATAGAAGTTGGAGAAGAAGAAGAAAAAGAAGAAGTAGAAGAAGAAAAAAATAAGAGGAGGAGGAAGAAGAAGGAGAAGAAGAAGAAGAAGTAGAAGAAGAAGGGGAAGAAGAAGAAGAAGTAGAAGAAGTAAAAAAGAGAAGAAGAAGAATAAGAAGAAGAAGAAAAAAAGAGAATGAAGAAGAAGAAGAAGAAGAAGAAAAATAAGAAGAAGAAGAAGAAGAAGAAGAAAAAGAAGACTAAGAAGAAGTAAAAGAAGAGGAAGAAGAAGTAGAAGAAGAAGAAGAGCATGAAGAACAAAAAGAATAAGAAGAAGAAGGTAGACAAGAAGTTGAAGAATAAGAAAGAATAAGAAGAAGAAGAAGAAGAAAAAGAAGAAGAAGAAGAAGAAGAAGAAGAAAAAGCAACAGTAGTAGTTGTAGTAGTAGTAGTAATAGCAGTAGAAGATGATGATGAAGTAAAAGTAGAAGAAGAAGAAGAAGAAGTGGAAGAAGAAGAAGAAGAAGAAGAGGAAGAAGAGGAAAAAGAAGAAGTTGGAGTAAAAGAAGAAGAAGAAGAAGAAGAAGAAGGAGAAGAAGTCGAAGAAGATGTCGAAGAAGAAAAACAAGGGGAAGAAGAAGAAGGTAAAAAAATAGAAAGAAGAAGAAAAAAAAAGTAGAAGAAAAATAAGAAGAACAAGAATAAGAAGGAGAAGAAGCACAAGGATAAGAAAGAAGAAGAAGAAGATGATGAGGAAATAGAAGAAGAAAAAGAAGAAGAAGAAGAAGAACAAGAGAAAGAACAGGACAAATATGATGAAGCAAATGAACAAAAAGAAGTAAAAGAAGAAGAAGTAGAATAGGAAGAAGAAGAAGAAGATGAAGAAGTTGAAGAAGAATAAGAAGAAAAAGAAGAAATAGAAGAAGAAAGTGCAGGAAAAGGAGAAGAAGAGGAGGAACAAGAAGAA
>JAIUJO010002036.1:60000-65000 GCA_023846275.1 Vanilla planifolia
CAAAAATAAGGACATAAAAAAAAGTAGCTGATGATGATGAAGAAGAAGAAGAAGAAGGAGAAAAATTAGAAGAAGAAGATGGAGATGAAGAGGAAGATGAAGCAGAAAAATTAGAAGAAGAAGCGGAAGGCAAAGAAGTGAAGAAGAAGAAGAGGAAGAAAAAGTAGAAGATGATGAAGAAGAAGAAGAACAAGAAGAGGAAGAAGAAGAAGAAGAAGAAGAAGAAGAAGATGCAGATGAAGAAGAAGAAGAAGACGAAGATGATAATGAAGAAGAAAAAGAAGAAGAAGAAGGAGGAGATGACGATGATGGAGAAGAAGAAGAGAAAGAAGAAGAAGAAGACAAAGAAAATGAAGAAGAAGAAGTAAGAAGAAGAAGAAGAAGATGGAGAAGAAGCATAAGAAAAAGAAGAAGAAGAACAAGAAGTAGAAGAACATGAAGATGAAGGAGAAGTTGAAAAAGAAGAAGAAGAAGAAGAAGAACAAGAAGAAGAAGAACAAGGGAAAAAAGAAGAAAAAGAAGAAGAAGAAGTAGGAGGAGGAGAAGAAGAAGAAAGAGAAGAAGAAGAAGAAGAAGAAGATGATGATGAAGAAGAAGAAGAAGAAGAAGGGGATGAAGAAGAAGAAGAAGAAAAGAAAAAGAAGATGAAGAAGAAGAAGAAGTAGAGAAGAAGAAGAAGAAGTGGAAGAAGAATAAGAAGAAGAAGATGAAGGAGAGCAAGAAGAAGAAGAAGATGAAGGAGAGCAAGAAGAAGAAGAAGAAGAAGATGATGAAGAAAAAGGGAAAGAATAAGAAGAAGAAGACATAGAAGAAGAAGAAGAAGATTAAAAATAAGAAGAAAAAGAAGTGGAATATGAAGAAGAAAAGAGAAAGAAGAAGAAGATGAAGAAGAAGAAGGAGAAGAAGTAGAAGAAGAACAACAAAGAGAAGAAGAAGTAGAAGAAGAAGAAAAGAAGAAGATGAAGATGAAGATGAAGAAGAAGTAGGAGAAGAAGGAGAAGAAGAAGAAGAAGTAGAGGAAGTAATAGCGGTATTAGTAGAAGAAGAATAAGAAGAAGAAGTACAATAAGAGAAGAAGAAGAAGAAAAAGAAGAAGATAAGGAAGCAGACGAAGAAGAAGATGGACAACAATAAGAAGAAAAAATAAGAAGAAAAATAAGAAGAAGAGAAGAAAAAGAAGAAGGCAAAGAAGAAGAAGAAGAAGAAGATAAAAAAAGAAGAGAAAGAAAAGGAAGATGAAGAAGAAATGCGAAAGAAGAAGAAGAAGAAGAAGAAGAAAGAGAAGAAGAAAGAGAAGAAGAAAAAGAAGAAGAAGAACAAAGAGAAGAAGAAGAAGAAACTAGAAAGATGATGAAGAAGAAGAAGAAGGAGAAGAAGAGAGAAGAAGAAGAAGAAGAAGAAGAAGAAGAAGAAGAAAAAGAAGATGTAGGAGAAGAAGTAGTAGTGGTAGTATTAGAAGAAGAATAAGAAGAAAAAATAGAAGTAGAAGAAGAAGAAGAAGAAGAAAAAAGAAGAAGATAAAGAAGCAAAAGAAGAAGACTAAGAAAAGAAAGAGGAAGAAGAAGAGGAACAAGAAGGGGGAAGAGAAGAAGAAGAGTAGAAAAAGAAGAAGAAGAAAAAGAAGAAGAACAACAAGAATAAAAGAAGAAGATGATGAAGAAGACGAAGAAGAAGAAGAATAAAAAAAAGAAGATGAAGGAGAAGGAGAGGAAGGGAGAAGCGTAGAACAAGAAGAAGGGGAATGAGAAAGAAAAAGAAGAAGAAGAAGATGAAGAAGAAGAAGAGGGTAGAACAAGACGTAATTACAATAACAATAATAAGTAGAAGAACAAGAAGAAGTAGAAGATTAAGATGAAGAAGAAGGGGGAGAGGAAGAAGAAAAAGAAGAAGAAGGAGAAGAAGAAAGAGGAGGAGGAGGAGGAGAAGAAGAAGAAGAAGAAGAAGAAGAAAAAGAAGAAATACAAAAGTAGGAGTACAAGGAAGAAGAAGATGAAGAAGATGATGATGATGGTGATGTTGATCATTATGATTATGGAAAAAGTAGAAGAAGAACAAGATGAAGAAGATGAAGAAGAAGATGAAGAAAAGAAAGAGAAAGAGAAGAAGAAGAAGAAGAAGATGATGAGGAAGAAGAAGAAGAAGAAAAGTAAGAAGTTGGAGAAGACGAAGAAGAAGAAGAAGAAGATGAAGAAGGAGAAGAATTAGAAGAAGAAGAAGAAGAAGATGGAAAAGAAGAAGAAAAAGTGGATGAAGAAGAAGAAGAAGAAGCAGATGAAGAAGAAGGTGAAGATGATGAAGAAGAAGAAGAGGTACGTGAAGAAGAAGAAGAAGAAGAAGAACGAGAAGTTGAAAGAGAAGAAGAAGAAGAAGAAGAAGAAGAAGAAGAAGAAGTGGAAGAAGAAGTAAAAGAACAAATAGAACAAGAAGATGATGAAAGGGGAGAAGATGAAGAAGGAGAACAACAACAAGAAGAAGTAGTTGAAGGAGAAGATGAAGATTGACAATAACAAGAAGAAGAAAGTGATGGAGAAGATGAAGAAGAAAAGAATAAAAAGAAGAGATGAAGAAGAAGGAGAAGAAGAAGAAGAATTAGAAGAAGAAGAAGAAGAGAAGAAAAGAAGAAGAAGAAGACGAAGACGAAGAAGAAGAAGAAGAAGAAGAAGAAGAAGAAGAAAAAGTGGAAGGAGATGAAGTAGAAGAAGAAGAAGACGATGAAAAGGAAGCAGAAGAAGAAGAAGGAGAAGAAGAAGAAGAACAACAACAACAATAATAAGTAGAAGAAGAAGAGAAGAAGAAGAAGAAGAAGAGGAAGAAGAAGAGAAGAAGAAAAGGGAGAAGAAGAAGAAGAAGAAGAAGGAGAAGACGGAGGAGAAGGAAAAGGAGAAGATGATGATGATGATGAAGGAAAAGTAGAAGAAGATGAAAAAGAAGTAGTAGTAGATTGAGAAGAAGAGCATGAGAAAGAAGAAGAAGAAGAAGAAGAAGAGAAAGAAGAAGAAGATGGAGAAAAAAAGTAGTAGAAGAAGAAGGCGATGAATAAAAAGAGGAAGAATAAGTTGAAGTAGAAGATAAGGAAAAAGAAGAAGAAATGAAGATGGAAAAGGCAAAAATGAAGAAGAAGAAGAAGAAAAAGAAAAAGTAGAAGATGAACAAGAAAAAGGAGAAGAAGCAGTAGATGAAGAAGAAGAAGACTATGATGAAGGAGAAGAATAAGTACAAGAAGAATAAGAAGAAGTCTATCACGAAGAAGAAGTAGAAGAAGAAGAAGAAGAAGGTGATGAAGAAGAAGAATAAGATGGAGAAGAAGAAGAAGAAGAAGAAGGACAAGGAGGAGGAGTAGGAGGGGAAGAAGAAGAAGATGGAGAAGAACATGAAAAAGAAGTAGAAGAAGAAGAAGAGAAGAAAAAGAAGAAGATGAAGAAGAAGATTGACAAGGAGAAGAAGAATAAGAATAAGATGGAGAAGATGAAGAAGAAGAGGAAGAAGAAGAAGAAGAAGAAGAAGAAGAAAAAGATTATGATGATGACGAAAAGGAAGGAAGAGAAGAAGAAGAAAAAAGATGGTGAAGAAGATGAGGATGAATGCAAAAATGTAGAAGAAGAAGAAGAAGTTGAAGGAAGAGAGAAAGAAGAAAGAAGAAGAAGAAGAAGAAGAAGAAGGAGAAGATGAAGAAGAAGAAGAAGAAGAAGAAGATAAGGAAGAAGAAGAAGAAGAAGATGAAGAAGAAAAAGAAGAAGTAGAAGATGAATAACTAGGATAAGAAGAAGAAGAAGAAGAAGAAGAAAAAGAAGAAGATGAAGAAGTAGAATAAGAAGAAAAAGAAGCAGAAGAAGAAGCATAAGAAGAAGAAGAAGAAGAAAAGAAGAAGTGGAAGAAGAAGAAAAAGAAGAAGAAGGAGAGGAAGGCGAAGAAGAAGGAGGAGGGGAAGAAGAAGAAGAAGAAGAAGGAGACAGAGAAAGAAGAAGAAGAAGAAGATGATGATGACGACAGGAGGAGGAGGAGGAGAAGAAGAAGAAGAAGATGACTGAAGAAGAAGAAGAAGAGGAAATAGGAGATGAAGTTGATGATGATGATGAAGAAGATGAAGAAGAAGGTGGAGATGGCAAAGAAGAAGGAGAAGAAGAAGAAGAAGAAGAGAAGAAGAAGAAAAGCAAGAAGAAGAAGAAGAAGAAGAAGAATAAGAATAAGAAGAAGAAGAAGAAGAAGAAGAAGATAATGATGATGAATAAGAGGAGGAAGAAGAGGGAGAAGAAGATGAAGCTGAAGAAGAAGAAGGAGAAGAAGATGAAGATGAAGAAGAAGATTTAGTAGAAAAAGAAGAAGGCAAAGAAAAAGAAGAAGAACAGGAAGAAGAAAAAGAGGAATTAGAAGAAGAAGAAGAAAATGAAGAAGAAGAAGTAGAAGAAGAAATGGCTGAAAAAGAAGAAGAGGAAGAAGAGGAAGAAAAAGAAGAAAAAGAGGAGGAAGAAGAAGAAGAAGAGAAAAAAGAAGAAGAAAATGAAGAAGAAGAAAAAGAAGAAGAAGTAGATGAAGAAGAAGAAGAAGAATAGGAGGAGGAAGAAGAGGAAGAAGAAGAAGAAGAAGAGGAAGATGAAGAAGAAGAAGTAGAAGAAGATGAAGAGAAAGAAGAAGAAAAGGAGGATGAAGAAGAAGAAGAAAAAGACAAAGAAGAAGAAGAAATAAACAAAGAAGAAGAAGAAGTAGTAGTAGTTGTAGTGGAAGAAGAAGAAGAAGAAGAAGAAGAAGAAGAAGATGATGATGAGGAAGGAAGGACAAGGAGAAAGAGAAGATGTAGAAGGAGAACAAAAAAGAAAGACAAAGGAAAGGAAGAAGAAGAAGGAGAAGAGGAAGAAGAAGAAGAAGAAGAAGAATAAGAAGAAGAAGGCGAAGGGAAAGAAAAGAAGAAGATGGCAAAGATGAAGAAGAAGAAGAAGTAGAAGAACAAGATAAAGAAGATGGAGAAGAAGAAGAAGAAGAAGACGAAGAAAAAGAAGAAAAAG
>JAIUJO010000947.1:17500-20000 GCA_023846275.1 Vanilla planifolia
TTTCTTCTTCTTCTTCTTCTTCTTCTCCTCCACCTTTTCTTCTTGTTGTTCTTCTTCTTCTTCTTCCTCTTCCTCTTTTTCTTCTTCTTCTTCTTCTTCTTCTTCTTCATATTCTACCTCTTTTTCTTCTACTTCTTCTTCTTCTTCTTTCTTTTTCTTCTTCTTCCTCTTCCTATATTTCTTCTAATTCTTCTTTCTTCTTCTTCTTCTTCTTCTTCTTCTTTTTCTTCTTCTACTTCTTCATCTCCTCCTCCACCTCTTCCTTCTCCTTCTTCTTCTCCCTTTTCTTGTTTTTCATCATCTGCTTCTTTTTCTTCTTCTCTTTCTTCTCCTTCATCTTCTTCTTCATCTTCTTCCTCTTCGTGTTCTTCTTCATCTTCATCTTCATCATCTTCTTCTTCTTCTACTACTTGTTCTTCTTCTTCTTCATCATCTACTTCTTCATCTTTTTCTCCTTCTTCTTCTACTTCTTGTTTTTCTTCTACTTCTTCTTCCTCTTTCTATTCTTCTTCTTTTTCTTCTTCTTCTTCCTCTTCTCATCCTCCTCCTTCTTCTTCTTCCGTATCCTCTTCTTCTTCTTCTTCCTCTTCTTATTTCCTCATCTTCTTCTTCTTCCTCTTCTTATTTCCTCTTCATCCTTTTCTTCTTCGTCTTCTTCTACTTCTTCTCTCTTCTTATTTTTCTTCTTTTTCTTCTTCTTCCTATTCTTCTTTTTCTTGATCTTCTCTTTTTTTTCTTCTTCTTCTTATTCTCTCTCTTCTTCCTCTTCATCTTCTTTATCTTCTTTTTCTCCTTCTTTTTCTCCATCTTCTTCCCCATCATCCTCTTCCTCTTCTTCTTCTTCTTCTTTTTCTTCTTTTGCTTCTTCTTCTTCTTCCTCTTCCTCTTCTTCCTCTACTTCTTCTTCTTCTTCTTCTTATTCTTTGTCCACTTTTTCCTAATCTTCTTCTTCTTCTTCTTCTTCTTCTTCTTCTTTTTCCTCTTCCTCTTTTCTTTCTTCTCCTTCTTCAAATTGTTCCTCTTCTTCTTCTTCTTCTTCTTCTTCTTCTTCTTTCTTTTTCTTCTTCTTCTACTTCTATTATCTTCTTGTTCTACTTCTACTTCTACATCTCCTTCTTCTTGTTCTCCTTCTTCTTCTTGTTCTCCTTCTCCTTCTTCTTCTTCTTCTTCCTCTTCATCATCTTCTCCTACTTCTACCTTCTTCTTCTTCTTCTTCTTCTTCTTCTTCTTCATCTCCTTCTTTTTCGTCTTCTTCTTCCTGTTCCACTTCTTCTTCTTCTTCTTCTTCTCCCTTTTCCCCATTTTCTTCTTCTACTTCTTCCACTTCACATTCTTCTTCTCCTTCTTATTCTACTTCTTTTTCTTCTTCTTCTTCTTCTTTCTTCTTCTATATCTTTTACTTCTTCTTTCTTCTTTTTCTTCATCTTCTTCTTCTTCTTCTTCTTCTTCTTTTTCTTCTTCTTCTTCTTCTTCTTCTTCTTCTTCTCTCTCTCTCTTCTCTTTTTTCTACAACCTTTTCTACTTCTTCTTCTTCTGCTTGTTATTTTTCTTCTTCTCCTTCTTCTTCTGCTTCGGCTTCATCCTTTCCATCTTCTTCTTCTTCTACTTCTTCTTCTTCTTCTTCCTTGTCTTTTTATTCTTCTTCTTCTTGTTCTCCTTCTCCTTCTTCTTCTTCTTTTTCTTCTTCTTCTCCTTCTTCTTCTTCTTCTTATCATCTACTTCTTCTCCTTCTTGTTCTTCTTCTTCTTCTTCTTCTTCCTCTTCTCCTTTTTCTCCTTCTTCTTCTTCTTCTTCTTCTACTTCTTCTCCAACTTCTTGTTCTTCTTCTTCTTCTTCCTCTTCTTCTTCTTTGTTTTCTTCTTCTTGTTCTTCTTATCCTTCTTTTTCTTCTTCTTTTTCTTCTCCTTCTTTTTCTTCTTCTTCTTCTTCATCATCTTCACCTTCTTGTTCTTCATCTACTTTTTCTTCTTCTATTTTTTCTTCTTCTTCTTCTACTTCTTCTACTTCTTCTTCCACTTCTTATTCTTCTTCTTCTTCCTCTTCTTCTCCCTTTTCCTTTTTTATTCTTCTTTGCTTCCTATTCAAATTCTTCCTCTCCTTCTTCTTCTTCTTCTTTTTCTTCTTCTACTTACCTCTTCTTCTTTATCTTCTACTTCTTCTTTCTTCTTCTTTTTCTTCATCTTCTTCTTCTTCTTTTTTTCCTCTTCTTCTTCTTCTTTTACACCTTTTTCTTCTTCTTCTTCTTCTTCTCCCTCCACTTCCTCTTCTACAACGTCTTCTTCTTCTTCTTCTTCTCTTTCATTTTCTTCTTCATCTCCTTCTTCTTCTTCTTCATCTTCATCCTCTTCTTCCTCTTCTTCTTCTTCTTCTTTGTATTTTTATTCTTCCTCTTCTTCTCCTCCTTCATCTTCCTCTTCTTCTTCTTCTTCTTCTTCTTCTTCTTCTTCTCCATCTTCTACTTCTTCTCCTACTTGTTCTTCTTCTTCTTCTCTTTTTTTAT
>JAIUJO010000900.1:32500-35000 GCA_023846275.1 Vanilla planifolia
TCCTCCTCCTCCTCCTCCTCCTCCTACTCCTCCACTTCTTCTTCTTCATCTTCGTCAACTTGTTCCTTTTCTTCATCATCATCTTCTTCTTCTTCATTTTCTTCTTATTTTCTTCTTCTTCTTCTTCTTCTACTTTTACTATTTCTTTTTCTTCTTCTTCTTTTTCTTCTTCTTCTTCATCTTCTTCTTCTTCTTCTCCTTCTTCCCTTTTTCTTCTTCTTCTTCCACTTCTTCTTCTTCTTCCTCCTCCTTTTCTTCTTCTTCCAATTCTTCTCCTTCTTATTCTTCTTCTTTTTCTTCTTCTTCTTCTTCTTCTCCTTCTTTTTCTACTTCTACCTCATCTTCTTCTTTTGCTTATTCTTCTTCTCCTTCTTCCCCTTCTTGTTCTTCATCATCATCATCTTCTTCTTCTTCTTCTTGGTCTTTTTATTCTTCTCCATCCCTTTCATCTTCCTCTACTTCATTATCATCATCATGTAGTTCTCCTTCTTCTTCTTCTTCTTTCTCTTCTTCTTCCACTTCTTCTTCTTCTTCTTCCTCTTCTTCTTCATCTTCTTCTTTTCTTCTTCTTCTTCTTCTTCTTCTTCTTCTTCTTCTTCTTCTTCCTCTTCTTTTGCTTCTTCTTCTTATTCTTCTTCTTCATCCTCTTCTTCTTCTTCTTCTTCCACTTTTTCATCTCCTTCTTCTTCTCCTCCTTCTTCTCCTTCCTCTTCTTCTTTTGTTCTTCTTCTTCCTCCTCTTGAAGTTCTTTGTGCTTAAGGAAATCCCACAAGAGGGGGGGTGAATTGTGGTAAATAAAATTTTTCAATTTTAAGTTTTAATTAAAAATTAAATCTCTTAAGCATGAATAAGAAGATATATAACACACAAGATTTTTAAGGTGGTTCGACTCAAAATCGAGCCTACATCCACCCCCAACCGGTGTTGGGAAAAACAACACTAAAAATACAAAATTACCATCGAGGTTTTTCGTACGGTTCACCTCAAACCTACTTGGGATTTTTCCTACGGCAAATCCCGAACCTACTTAAGTTTTTCTGGGCTCAACTCAAACCCCGGGCTTTTGCACAATGCCAGGATGCCCTTACCCCAAAGAACAGAATACAAAAATTGGCAAAACTTAAAATAACTTGAAGTGAAATAAGAGGCACACACGACCGAAAAATAGAGGAATAGAGATCGAGAGATTTTTCAAGCAATAACCTCTAATTTTGGAATCCTTCTTGCCACTTTCTCTTTATGAAATTGGAAGCACCGTATTCACTTGATTTGGCTCGAAGTCATGATCTGAAAGCTTTGAGATCTTAGCAAAATATAACCTCTAGAAGTTCTTCATTCTTCCCTATTTATAGAGCTTAAATTTGAGCTCTAAAATCACTCCCAACGGCTCTTAAAATCAACTAGCCATTTGGGAAACGGACGAAAAGCAGCTATCATCCGATTCGGGCCCAAACATGGACGGCACGGATTGAATCTCCAAATTAACATTTGAGATTAGTCCATTCGATCTGGGCGGGCTTGATCTGAGCATTTGGATTCCACGCACGCTGCCCTTTATGTATTAATACAATGTCTGTAAAATTAATTCAAAAACACTTTACCTCAATGGTTACACGTCCTAACACATATCTGCGCAGCCTGTGTTCGATTCTCCTGCATGTCATTTTTACGCTGAATGATCTCAATCGTCCGAATTGCACATGTTCTTCTGATTTCTTTGATAGTAAGGTTGGACTTTAGTCCCACATCGCGGAAAATTCTTTGCCATTGCTCTTTAAAGCTAATTCGCTTCCTGTTACTCTCGAGCCTCTTTGGGGTTGGCTCCCCCCTTCCTTGACCAGGATTTCATCACCTGGTACGGGTTGACTTGATCTTGCACTGTTCCGTCGTCACCTGCGACCTGAAATTACCGTGCTCCGTTCAGCGTTGCCTGCGGCATGAATTCCTTTGGACTATGGGCGCCCCTACCGGGTCAGCCCACCAATTTTTTATATTTTTTTTTTTTTTTAATTTCTAAAAGCGTGGACGGGCCAGTGGTCGGGTCGGGTCGACCCGCCCAATGCTAGAATGAAAATTCCCGAGAGTAACGTTGTTTTAGGGTGTTTTGTGGGAATTTTTTTGCCAAAATATTTAATATAAGTGTACCAAAATAATTTTATATACATAGTATTATAAGTTTTCTAAATGACTATGAAAAGAAATTCATGAAAACTAATTCTTAAATAATTTTAAAAAATCAAATACAAATGTCTATACTTTTTGTCAAAAAAAGCTTGGCCCAAAAATAAAAATTCAATAATTATTAATTTTATAACATTTTTAAATATTAATACTACTAGTGTGCCACATCATCTCAAAATTTGGACATATCAAATTTAAGAAAAATAAAAAGAAAATCAAGCATGAAAGCTTTAGTACATGTCTTCAATTTTCTTGAAGCTTGTCATGACTCCAAGAGCCTTGAATACCACTATTTTAGGCATTTAAAGTTCATGGCTTG
>JAIUJO010000900.1:57500-62500 GCA_023846275.1 Vanilla planifolia
AGAAACCCTGGAACTGAACTAAATTATTTGCATATTGACCTGAAATCCGAAAATATAAACAAAAATTTTTTTAAAAGTTTACTCACACCAAAACCTCCCCTCTCTCACACATCAGGTGAAAAAAAAAAAGGTCTCTCCTGTATCGACAACTTTCTCAGCTCTTGGTGTAGTGGATACATGGGATGCATGTCCTTTGATGTAAGCACTAAGGAAATTTTTATAGATCTTCGTAGATAAATCCATAATAATTGACCAAGTAAGCTTCTTTCCTTTCCCTAACTCTAGCAAAGAGGTGAGTGACATTTTCTATCATAAAGTGCTTCATATGGAGCCATTCTAATGCTGGACTGACAACTATTATTATAGGCAAATTCTATCAGAGGTAGGTGACTTTCCCAATCTCCTCCAAATCTAAAATATAAAGTAGCAACAAATCTTCTAAGATTTTTATAGTTCATTCTGATTAACCATCTGTTTGAGTATGGAAGGCTGTATTGAACCTTATACTTGTACCAAAAGTTTGATGTATACTCTTTCAAAAGTTGAAAGTAAATTTAGGATCTCTATTAGAGATAATAACTTTTGATATCCTATACAACCTCATAATTTTGCCTTACATTTTGTTGAGCTAAGTTTATAGAAGAATAAGTCATCATTATAGTAAGAAAATAAGTAGTTTTTATTTGTCTATCTGTAATTACCCAAATTACATCATGACCTATAGGTCATCTTAGTAATCCAACTACAAAATCCATTGCCACTTCCTCTATTTCTATTCTAGTACTAGCAATGATTGTAGTAATCCTTCAGCTTTTTGTTGTTCTCCTTTGACTTGCTGGCAAATTAAACACCTTTGAACCCAATTAGTCACATCTTTCCTCAACCCTAGTCGCCAGTGTTATTGTCTTAGCTCTTGATATATTTTATTCCTTCCTAGATGGATGGAATAGTGAGAGTTGTGAGCTTCTTTTAATAGTAATTCTTTCAGTTACTGATGTGCTAGTATACATAATCTATCTTAAAATCAGAGTAAACCATCCTGATCCAATTTAAATTCAGATTCTTATCTTTTGTGGATCCTTTGGATTATCTTTTGTAGTTTTGGATCTTCAGCCTGGTCTTCTTTAATCGACATCAACCAATCTTGCCTTATAGATAGGTGAGCTAGTAACATCGTATTTTATCATATTTTAGATTTTAATTGTAACTTATCCATCTCAAAGATTAATTGCTTTTCTTCTGGGATAGTTAATAAGCTGTTAACATTGGCTTTCCTACTGAGAGTATTTACTACAACATTTGATTTAATTGAATGATATGTGATTTCTACATCATAATCTTTAATAAATTCCAACCATCTTCTTTCCCTAAAATTTAATTCTTTTTAGTGAAGATATATTTTAAGCTTTGATGATCAGTAAATATCATACATTTAACTCTGTATAAGTAATATCTCCAAATTTTTAGACAAAAATTATAACTAGTAGCTGCAAATCATGCATAGGATAACTCTTTTCATGTGATTTAAGCTGTCTAGATACAAACGCAATTACCTTCTGATGTTGTATCAATACACAGCATAGCCCTTAAACAAGGCATAATTGTATATTTGATAACCCTTTGTGTCTTCTAGCATTACTATAATTGGAGCTATAGTTAATTTCTCTTTTAGTATTTGAAAGCTATTCTCACAAGCTGTTTCTCATCCAAATTTTGTTGTCTTCCAAGTTAAATTGGTTAATTGTGCGACAATCTGAGAAAAACCCTTAACAAACTTCCTATAATATCTCGCCAATCCCAAGTAGCTTCTGATCTCACTCACAGTTGTGGGTCTTGGCCAATCGATGGTAGTCAAAACCTTTTGTGAATCTATAGAGATCCCTTTTGCATTGATAACATGTCCTAAGAAAATGACTTTGGATAACCAAAAATAATATTTCAAAAATTTAGCCTATAATTGATTTCCTCTCAAAGTCTGTAATGTTAAATGCAAATGTGTATCATGTTCTTGTAAGAACTTAGAATAAATTAGGAAATCATCAATAAAGACAATAATAAAGTGGTCCAAATATTTCTTGGACACTCGATTCATTAAATCCATAAAGGTTGTTGGTGCATTGGTTAGCCCAAAGGGTAGTACTAAGAATTCATAGTGTCCATACCTGGTTATAAAAGTTGTCTTCGGAACATCTTCTTGCTTGATTTTTAACTGATGATATCTAGATCGTAGATCAATTTTGGAAAATACAACTGCTCTATACAACTGATCAAATAACTTATCAATCTGTGGCAAAGGATATTTGTTCTTCATAGTGATTTTATTGATTTCTCGATAGTCAACACACATACGAAGACTACAGTCCTTTTTTTCAGAAATAGGATGGGTGCCCCCCATAGGGACACACTTGGCCTAATAAATTCTTTGTCTAATAATTCTTGTACTTGTATTTTGATTTCTTGTAGTTCAATAGGTGCCATATGATAGGGAGATTTTAAAATTGGTTTAGCATCGTGAATCAATTGAATTTCAAATTTAATTTCCCTCTCTAGGGTAACCCTGATAATTCCTCCAAGAAACATCCAAATATTCTTTAACTATCGATACTTCTGAGGGTTGACAAAATTATCTATCCAAATCCACAATGGATATCAGACATCCGTCACATCCTTTCTTCAGTAGCTTCTGGGCTTTGAGCATAACTATGATAGGAATTTTTCTCCCTTGGCCAAAATAGATTAATTTATCTTCTCCAAGAATTGAGATTTCAATCCTCTTTTCATAGCAATCTATTTTTACTTTATGCTCAACCAACCAATCTATGCCAAGAATTATCTCAAATTCCATCAGAGGTAGGATGTATAGCAATACTAAGAATTTTTTTCCTCCGATATCTATCTCATCTACAATAAACTTTTGTACACTGATATTATTTTCATCCAACATTTTTACTACTAATAGATCTTTCATGGAGTGTAATAAGATATTTATTTGCCTTGATGCATTAGTGGATATAAAAGAATGTGAGGCTCCATAATCAAAGAGTACAAAAACAGGTAATTTGTGTAATTCTAGCATATCTATAATAATATTAGTGGATATAAAAGTATGTGAGGCTCCAAAATCAAAAAGTATAGAAATAGGTAATTTGTGTAACACTAGCATACCTATAATTACGCCAGGAGAGTGTAGAGCATCTTGTTGAGTGAACAAATAAATACGCATCTGACCTCCCCTTCCTGTCGCTTCTCCTCTAACCATAGCACTTGAAGTTGTCGTAGATCCGTGGCCTCTACCTTCACTTGCATCACCCCTATCTCCATTAGTTGAAACACTGATAATTTTAAATTCTAAAAAGTTTGGCCAATCTCTAGCAATATGCCTTGGTTCTTTGCATAGTTAGCATCTGATTGGTCAGATAGACTCAGATCTACATTCTCCTTTATGCCATTTTTCACATTTCTTACATCTACTCATTCCACTAGAACTCCAACTAACTCTGGTAATGCTTGATTCATATGGTCTGAACCTAGTTGATCTTGAATAAGTAGAAGTTTCTCCTCTTAAAAAACTTGGGCCATCTCTTTTTCTTGTGAATCTAAATTAAGACTATAGAGAATCAAATCTTTTCTTCTCTTCTTCTTTACTAGTTGCCAGTAAACTGAGTTTTAACTCAACTTTATAGGCATGCTTTAATAACTCCACATAGTTTGTTGATCGGACTTCTACTAAAACTACTTGAATTTCGTCCCGTAGGCTTCATGGAATCATGTAACATCATTATTCTTTTGGTGTTACTAAATGAGACACATATTTAGCCAGTGGGAGAATTTGATTTCATACATGGTAACTGACATATTACCTTGACTAAGATTACTCAACTCCTCCCTTATTTTTGCTTTAATTGAAAGGGGCATATACCATTGCTCAAATTCTTTTGTGAATTCTTCTTAGGAGAAGTCTTTTATTGGTCGGCTTAAAAATTAAAGTTGATGTCAAGAACTCCACCACAGTCTGGCAGCATCTCTTAGTACCAAAACTACCAAGGCAACCTTTCTATCATCTGGGCAGACATCCCTTCAAAGATAATATTCATTTGCTCTAGCCAGTTTTCCACAATCATAGGATCCTCTTCCTTAGCAAAAGAAGGGGGATGCATCCGTTGAAATTGGTCAAGTCGATGGATGCCTCTCCTCGATGGCTACCAATGCTTGTAATTGATCACAACAAAGAGACTAAGGTTTTCACTAATTCTTATTGTGTATCTCCTTGCTGCACTTTTTCTTTACCCTTATCTATATTTTCAAATTAAGATCTTTCCTTGGTTTGGAGTATATTGCAATCTTACAAAACCACATAAGATATTTGACAACTAACATCTAAGTGAAAACTAACACTATCGTTGTAATGCATATGCTGTGTTAGTATCCTCACTCCCATTTCTCACCTATTCCTGAACTAAAGCTCTGATACCAAATTATCAACCCCCACCTCAAACAAGTACCACTACATAAACAAAACATTATAGATTTTTTGTTGTTACAACATCGAATGAGGACAAGGAACAAAAACCCAAGGTGGCGACCCAATGATGAGACAAACCCCAACTCCTATTCGAACCCATTTCAAAAATAAACCATGGAACTGATCTAAAATATTTACATAGTGACTTAAAATCCCAAAATATAAACAAAATATGTTTTCAAAGTTTTCTCACACAAAAACCTCTCCTCTCTCACACATCTGGTGAAAAGGTTCTCCTATATTAGCAACTTTTTTAGCTCTCGGTGTAGTGGATACATGGGATGCATGATCTATGACGTAATCACTAATAAGATTTTTATAGATATCAATAGATAAATCCATAATAATTGACAAAGTAAATGAAAAGACATACCATGAATAGTGAAGATGAATCAGATGCATAAAATTAAAACCATATAAGATGTCATATATAAAGCTAGATGAAAAACCAAAAGAAATACAAGTTCCTTATTATTTT
>JAIUJO010001989.1:0-5000 GCA_023846275.1 Vanilla planifolia
GAGTAGAAGATAAAAAAAAAAGGAGAAGGAGAAATACAAAGAGAAGAAGGAGAGGAAGGAGGAAGAGGAGAAGAGGAAGAAGAAGAAGAAGAGGAAGAAGAAGAAGAAGAAGAAGAAGAAGAAGCAGAAGGAGAAGAAGAAGTAGAAGAAGAAGAGGAACAAGAAGAAAAAGAAAAGGAGAAGAAAATGAAGTAGAAGAAGAAGAGGAAAAAGAAGAATAAGAGGAAGAACAATAAGAAGAATAAGAATAAGAGAAGGATGATGGAGAAGAAGAAGAAGAAGAAGTAGTAGTAGAAGAAGAAGACAAAAATGAAGAAGTGGAAGAAGAGAACAAAGAAGAAGAAAAGGAAGAAGTAGAACAAGAAGAAGAAGAAGAAGAATTTGACGAGGATGAGGAACAAGAGGAACAAAAGAAAGAAGAAGAAGAGGAAGGGAATGAAGAAGAAGAAGAACAGAATGAGGAAGAAGAAGAAGAAGAAGAGGAAGAAGTAGAGGAAGAAAAAGAAAAATAAGAGGAAGAAGAAATGAATTAGGGGTTATAGGATTAGGAGTTAGGGATTAGAGATTAGGTGTTAGTGAGGGAGGAAATAGGAATTAGTAAAAAAAAAATTATAGATTTGGGATTGAGGGATTAGGGATTAGAGATTAGGTATTATGGATTAGAGATTACGGATTAGATATTATGGATTAAGCAATAAGATGTAGGGTTTAAGGATTTAGGATTAGGGATGAAGGGATTAATGATTAAAAATTAGGGATTAAAAATTATGGATTAAGGATTAAGGGATTAAATATTAAAGATTAGGGATTTAGGGATTAGTGATTAAGGATTTTTGATTAAATATTAGGTATTAAAGATTAAGGATTTAAGATTAGAGATTAAGAGATTTGTATTTGGACTAGGGATTAGAGATTGGGTTATTAGAGATTAAGGATTAATGATTAAGTTTTAGAGATTAAGGATTAGAGATTAGGAATTAAGGATTTTGGATTATGGATTAGGGATTAGGGATTGAGGATTTGGGGTAAGGGATTAGAGATAATGGATTATAGATTAAGCAATTGAAATTTGAGAGAAAGAAAAAGATGAAGACACGACAGAAGAAGAGGATAAAGAAGAAGGAGAAGAAGAATAAGAAGAAGAAAGGGAAGAATAAAGAAGGAAGTTGAAAGAAGAAAGAAGAACGAAGAAAAAATAAGAAAGAAGAAAGAAGAAAGAAGGACGGAGGAATGAAGAAGGAAGAAGGAAGAAGGAAGAAGAAAGAAGAAAGGAGAAAGAAGAAAGAAGAAATATAAAAGAACTAGAAGAAGAAGAAGAAGAAGACGAAGAAGAAAGAGGACGACAAGAAGAGGGAGGAGAAGAAGGAGAAGGAGATGGAGACTGAGAAGGAGGAGGAGGTGAACAAGAAGGAGAAGAAGAAGAAGAAGAAGATGATGATAATGATGATGATGATGAAGATGAAGAACAAGAAGAAGAAGAAGAAGAAGAAGATTAAGAAGTAGATGAAGAATATGAAGGTGAAGAAGGAGAAGAAGAAGAGGAAAATGATGAAGAGTAGAAAACGGAGAAGATGATTAAGAAGATGGAGCAGAAAAAGAAGAAGAGGAAAAGAAAAAAGGAGAATAGCAAGAAGAACAAAAAGAAGACGAAGAAGATGTGACAGCCTTAGTTTTCTTTATTTTATTTATTTTATTTGCTTAAAAGAAAGAGATTTTTGAGACGAATCCAACGATGTTAAATTTGTAATTTTTGGAGCTCTAATGAATAAATTATGAATTTTTAAAGATTTGGGATAAATTTGTAATGTGGAGGATAGATTTGTAATTTTTAAATGCCGGCTTAGTTCAAAATCGATTTGGCTGAGGATATATTTGTAAATACCGAATGTATAATGGTTTTTATGCAAAAATGCAGGGGCAGTTCCACCCGCGTTTTAAAACCCATCCCATGTGCTTTTTAATCGCACTTCTGCAAACACGGCGGTAAGGCACGACGGCGAGGAATTTTTATGATTTCTGGCACGCGACGGCAATGGCCAAAGAAGGTAAGAAAAATTTGCTTTGTCTTCGGGGTTGTGTAAAGCTTTTTGGTCAGCGGCAGAGATCGAGAGGGCAGAAGTCAAGCCGGGTTTTTGACTGGTTTAGCGCGTGAACTGGCCAGTCCAGCGCTGGCAAAATCTTTCGGTTTTGTCGGACCCACAGGAAAGAGATGCGAAAGCTAGAATCGGTCCAAGCCTTGGACCAGGCCGCCCTGCTGAACCGGCGCGCCGAGCGCTGGCGGTCCAGCACCTGCGTCAGAAAATTTTGGGGAAAAAATGTCGTTTGGAAAAGCTTTTAGAAAATTTTTCTGCGCGGGCGGTCCAGCGTAGACTGCGGCCAGTCCAGCTCCTTTTGGGATTTATTTTCGGGTGTGTTTGGGAAAGCTTTTAGAAAGCACTTTTTGTGAATGAATATATTTTCATTTGGGACTATTGCATTGTAGGACATCAAGAAGAATTAGAAGTGGGTAAGACGATTGGTACAACAAATTCAAGTAGATAGATTCCTAATCCTGTGATGTAGCACACTACTATTTGTCTGCTTTACATGATTTTCTTTTAGTTATCTGGTGTTTTGGTTGTTCTATATGTTGATGTTTATTTCATTTGCATAACAACTAAAAAGAAAAGAAATATTATGGTATGGATTACTTATGCATTTGTATGAAAATTTAAAAGGAAGAAATAACATGGTATGATAATGAAATCAAAAGAAAAAAATAATATGGAAATAAATGTCTTTTGATATGGCATAATTTTTTGGAATCATTATTGGAAATGGTAGTAAAAAAATGGATTCCCAGAGAACATTATCCTCACCACTAGGCTCAGCGTGTGGGATGGTAGGGTATCGATCTTCGGATCAGATATGTACCTAGTGTGTATGTGCTATGACTCCATGATGATTACACCAGGCTCAACGTGTTGGATCGTAGGGTATGGTACCATACCTGCCTACTTGTTGGATCGCAGGGTATCGATCTTCGGATCAGATATCTGCCTAGTGTTATGTGCTTGGTTGGATGCCAGCTAGAGGACAGTCATTGCTTGATTGGATCCAGAGGATAATGCGTCAAAAGGAATTGGGCCAGATAATAACACACTATATAAGGAACTGGTATTTCTTTATGGTTTTCATTTGGCATTACCTTATATCTATGACATCTGATATGGTTTTCTCTTTATGCATATGATTCATCTATTTTATTCATTGTATTCATTTTCATTTATATTGGGTTAACTATGTGTATTTTGTCTACTGAGATGTATAAAATCTCATTTAGTGCTTACATCACAGGTCATAAAACCACTGCACCGAGAGATAGGAATGATGCTGCTACAGAAGAGTCATTTCATAGAGATGTGTGAGAAGGAAAGTTTTAGTGTGATTAAATGTTCAAAAACATGTCTTTATATATATTCTTTGGATTTTGAGTTAGTGTTTGTCTTACCAACGGGTCCCTACTTTGGGTTTCTTTATTTGTCCTCACTTAGATGTTGTATCTCGCGACTCTGATGTTCATTTTGTGATCTAATGGTATTGATGTCGATGGGGGCTTGACAGAAGAAGTGGAGGAAGAAGAAGATGAAGAGGAGGAGGAACAATAAGAATAAGAATAAGAAGAAGTAGAAGAAGAAAGAAGAAAGAAGAAGGAAGAAAGAAGATTTAAGTAGGAAGAAAGAAGAAGGAAGAAGGAAGAAGAAAAAAGGAAGAAGGAAGAAGGAAAATGGAAGAAAGAAGAAGAAAGAAGTTGAGGAAGAAGAAGAAGGGTGTCAAAGAAGAGGAACAAGAGGGGGAAGTGAAAGGGGTAGAAGAAGATGAAAAGGAAGAAGAATGGACAGAAGAAGAAGAAGAATAATAAAAAGAGGAAGAAGAAGTAGAGAAGAAGAAGAAGAAATAAGAAGAAGAAGAAATAAGAAGAAGAAGAAGAGGAAGAAGAAGAATTGGAAGGAGAAGAAGAAGAAGAAGAAGGGGAAGAAGAAGAAGAGGAAGAAGAGAAAGAAGAAGAACAAGAAGAACAAGAAGAGAAAGTGGAAGAAGAAGAAGAAGAAGGTGTCGAAGAAGAGGAACAGGAGGGGGAAGTGAAAGGGGTAGAAGAAAGTGAAAAGGAAGAAGAATGGACAGAAGAAGAAGAAGAAAAGGAGGAAGAAGAAGTAGAGAAGAAGAAGAAGAAGAAACAAGAAGAAGAAGAGGAAGAAGAAGAATAGGAAGGAGAAGAAGAAGAAGAAGAAGAAAAGGAAGAAGAAGAAGAAGAACAAGAGGAACAAGAAGGTAAAGTGGAAGAAGAAGAATAATAAGAAGAGCAATAGAAAGAAGTAGAAGAGGTGGAAGATGAGGAAGAAGTGGAAGAAGAATAAGAAGAAGATGAGGATGAAGTAGAAGAAGAAGAAGAGGAAGAGGAAGAAGAAAAAGAAGATAGATTATGGAATAGTGAGTGAGGGCTTAAGGATTAGAAATTAGGTATTAGGGATTAGAGATTAGGCATTAGGGAGGAAGGGATTTGGTGTTATTGATTAGGGATTTTAGATTAGGAATTAGAAATGAGGGATTTGGGATTAAGGGTTATGAAATAAAGATTAAGGATTAGCGATTAGGTTTTGGGTTTAAGGGTTAGAGATTAACAAATAGGGGTTTTGCAGAAGCGATTAAGAATTAGGGATAAGGATTAAGGATTAAGATATATGGATTAAGGGATTAATGATTAAATATTATGGATTAAAGATTAAGGATTAGAGATAAAGGACTAAGGATTAGAGATTACAAATTAGGGTATAGGGGTTAGAGATTTTTGATTAATAGTTTTGGAAAAAAGATTAGAGATTAAGGATTAGGTTTTGGGTTTAAGGGTTAGAGATTAGCGAATAGGGATTAAGAATTAGGGATAAGGATTAACGATTAAGGATAAAGGTTTATGGATTAAGGATTAAGATATATTGATTAAGGGGTTAATGATTAAATAT
>JAIUJO010001989.1:10000-32500 GCA_023846275.1 Vanilla planifolia
AGAAGGGGAAGATGAGGATGAATAGGAAGAAAAAGAAGATAAGGAAGAAGAAGTAGAGGAAGAAAAAGAAGAAGAGGAAGAAGAAGAGGAAGAAAAAGAAGAAGAAGAGGAAAAAGAGATGGATTAGGGATTAGGGATTAAGGTGGGAGCGATTAGGGATTAAGTGTAAGGTTTAAAGATAAGGTGATAAGGATTAGGGGTTATCGATTAACAATTAAGAATTAGGGTTCAAGGATGTAAATTAGGGTGTAGGATTAATAATAAGTAATAGCAATTAAGGATTATGGTTAAGGATTAGCGATTAGGGATTGGAGAGGAAAGGATTTATGATTATGGAATAGAGATAAGGGTTTAAGGATTAAGAGATTATTTTCTAAGGATTGTAGATTAGGGATTTAGATTATGGATTAGAGATTAATGGTTAAAGATTATTAATTGGGGATTTGGGATTTAGGATTCAAAATTTGTGATTAAAGATTTAGAATTAGGGATTAGAGATTAAGCAATTATTATTAAGATTGGGGATTAGCGATTGCTGATTTGGCATTAGAGAGGGATAGATTAGGGATTTAAGATTAGATATTAGGCATTGGGATTAGAGATTAGGGAGGGAGGGATTAGGTATTATGTATTAGCTATTAGGGATTAAAGATTAAGGATTAAGCAATAAGGATTATGGATTAGAAACTAGAGATTATGGTTTAGGGATTAAGGATTACGGATTACGGAGTAGGGATTGTGGAATAAGTAATAAGGATTAAACATTAGGATTAAAGATCAGGGATTAGGCATTAGGGATGAAAGGATTAATGATTAGGGATTAAGGATTAAGGAATTAATTTTTATAGATAAGGATTTAAGATTAAGGATAATAAATTAGGGAATAGGGATAAAGAATTAGAGATTAGTGATTAAGTATTTGGGATTTAGGATTAGGTATTATAAACTAGAGATTATGGATTAGAAATTAAGATATTAGGATTAGAGATTATAGATTAATGATTTAGGATTAGGGATTAGTGATTAAGGAATAAGGATTAGAGATTAAAGATTAAGTATTATGGATTATAAATCAGAGATTAGGGATTAGGAATTTGGTATTAGGGATTAGGTTTTAAGATTAGAGATTAGATAATGGAGACTAGGGATTAAAGCATAAGGATTAAGGATAGATTAGTGATTAAAAATTAAAGATTAAAGATTTAGGATTAGGGATAAGGGATTTGAGATTACGAAAAAAAAGGGAGAAGGAAGAAAGAAGAAGGAAAAAGAAGAAAGAAGGGAGAAGAAAAAAGAACGAAGTAAGAAGCAAGAAGAAGGAGAATAGGAAGAAGAAGAGGAAAAGATGATGATGATGAAGAAGAAGAAGAAGAAGTAGAAGAAGAAGATGAAGAAGTAGAAGAAAAAAATGATGAAGAAGTAGAATAAGAAGAAGAAGAAAATGAAGAAGATAGATTATCGATTAGGAAATTAAGGCAAACGGATTAAGGATAAGGTTTTAAGAATTATGAATTAGGGATTAAGGATTAGTGAATAGGGTTTGGGTTTAGGGATTAGGGATTAAGTATTCGGGCATAGGGACTAGAGATTAAAGATTTGGGCATAGGGACTAGGGATTAGGGATTAAGGAATGCCAATTAAGGATTAGGGATTAATGATTAGATCAAGGATTAAGGATTAAGAGTTAAGAATTAAGAGATTAATGATTAAGTACTAGGGATTTGGGATTAGAGATTAGGGATTAGGGATTAGATATTAGAGATTAAGAAATAAAAATTCATGGTAAGGGATTAGGGGATTCAGACTAAGGATTAAAAAGTAAGGGATTAGGTATTAACGGTTAAGGATTAGGAATTAGAGATTAGGGATTGGGAATTATAAATTAGGAATTAGGGACTAAGAATTGGTAGTTAGGGATTACAGATTAGAGATTGGTGATTAGAGAGAGAGAGATTAGGGATTATAGTTTAAAGATTAGGAATTAAGGAGAGAGGGATTAAATATTAGAGATTAGGGATTAAAAAGAAGGAGAAGAATAAGAAGAAGAAGAAGAGAAGAAGAAGAAGAAGAAGAAGAAGAAGATAAGGAAGAAGAGAAAGGAGAAGAAGAGGAAGAAGAAGAAGAAGTGATATTGGTAATAGTAGTAGAAGAAGAAGAATAATAGAAGGAGAACGAGAAAGAGGAACAAAGGAGTAGATAGAGAAGGAGAAGGAGAAGGAGAAGAAGTAGAATAAGAAAAAGAAGAAGTAGAAGTAAAGGAAGAAAACAAGAGGACGAAGAAAAAGAAGAAGAAGATGAAGAGGATAAAGAAGAAGAGGAAGAAGATGAAGAAGAGAAAGAAGAAGATGAACAAAAGAAGAAGAAGAAGAAGAAGATGATGAAGAAGAAGTATAAGAAGAACATGAAGAAGAAAAAGAAGAGGAAGAAGAAGTAGTAGTAGTAGAAGAAGAAGAAGAAGAATAAGAAAGACAAGAAGAAGAGGATGAAGTAGAAGAAGAAAAAGTAGTAGTAGTAGAAGAAGAAGAAGAAGAAGAGGAAGAAGAGGAAGAAGAAGTGGAAAAAGAATTAAAAGAAGAAGAAGTAGTAGAAGAGAAAAAGAAGAAGAAGAGTATGAAGAAATAGAATAAGAGGAAGAAATAGAAGAAGAACAAGTAAAAGAAGAAGAAGAAGAAGAAGAGAAGAGGAAGGAGATGAAGAATTTGAAGAAGAAGTGGAAGAACAAGAAGAAGAAGGGGAAGAATAAGAAGAAGAAGAAGAGGTCGAGGAAGAAGAAGAAGTCGAATAAGAAGAAGAAGAAGTATAAGAAGAAGAGGAAGAAGAAGTAGAAGTAGTAGAAGAAGAAGTATGATAATAGATTAATAGGCAAGAGATTAAGGATTAGGAATTAGGTACTAAGGATTAAGCATTAAAAAGGTAGGGATTTAGGCTAATGTATTAAGGATGAGTAATTAGGGATAAGGTTTAGGGACTAAGGATTAGAGAAAAAGGATTTTGAAATAAGGATTAAGAATAAGAGATTAATGATTAAAGATTAAAGAACAAAGATTAATGATTAAGAATTAACAATTAGATTAAGGATTAGAGATTAGCAGTTGGGGATTAAGTAATTAAGGATTAAGTATTATGGATTAGAGATTAGGGATTTAGGATTAGGTATTAGGGATTAAGGATTTTGAATTTGGTTTTAGAGATTAGAGATTTGGGAATAGGGATTTAGGACAAGTGATTAGAGATTATGGATATCAAGGGTTAGGGATTAGGAATTTGAGATTAAAGAAAAATAATTAAAGATTAGTGGTTAGGGATTAAGTAATAGGGATTATGTGTTAGGGTTTAAGGAATAGGGATTAAAGACTAAAGATCAGCGATGGATTAAAGATTAATAATTAAGGATTAGCTATTAGGGATTAGCGATTAGAGATTTGGCATTAGGGATTAAGGATTAGAGATTAGGGATCAGTGATTTAAAATCAAGGATTATAGATGATGGAGGGATGGATTAGAGATTTACATATTAGAAATTTAGGAGAGTGAGACTAGGGATTACGAATTATAAAATAGGTTTTGGGTTTAGTGATTATGTATTAAGGATTAGGGCATAGGGACAAGGGAATAGCAATTAAGGAATAAGGATTAAGGATTAGTGATTCGAGATTAGGAATTAGATTAGGGATTATGGATTAAGAATCAAGAATTAAGGGATTAATGATTAAGTATTAAGGATTAGGGATTAGAGATTAGCTATTAGGTATTAGATATTAGAGATTAGAGATTAGGAAATAAAGATTCAAGATCATGAATTAAAGGATTAAGGCTAAGGATTATAAATTAAGGGATTTAGCATTAAAGATTAGGGATTAGGAATTAGAGATTATGGATTAGGATTATAGATTAGGGTTTAATAGTTACATATTAGGACCTAGGAATTAAGAATTGGGGATTAGAGATTATAGATTTGGGCTTAGGGATTAAAGAGGGAGAGATTAGGGATTAAAGATTAGAGATTTTGAATTTGGGAGAGAAGGATCAAAGATTAGGGATTAGGGATTAAAAGGAAGGATAAGGATAAGAAGAAGAAGAAGAAGAAGAGAATAAGAATAAGAATAAGAAGAAGAATAAGAAGAGGAGGAGGATGAGGAAGAAGAGGAAGAAGAATAGGAAGTAGTAGCTTTGGTAGTAGTAGTAGTAGAAGAAGAAGAAGAATAGAAAGAGAAGGAGAAGGAGAAGAAGGAGGGGAAGGAGGAGGAAATCTAGAAGAAGGAGAAGGACAAGCAGAAGGAGAAAGAAACGAAAATGAGAAAGAGAAGGAGAAGAGGAAGGAGATGGGGAAGAAGAAGAAGTAGAAGAAAATGTAGAAGAAGATGAAGAAAAAGTTGGTGAAGAAGAAGATTAAGAAGAAGAATAAGAAGAAGAAGAGGAAGAAAAAGAGAAAGAAGAAGAAGAAGAAGAAGAAGAAGAAGAAGAAGAAGAAGAGAAAGAAAAAGAGGAAGAAGAAGAGAAAGAATGAAGAAAAAAGAAGGAAGGAATAAGAAAGATGGAGAAGAAAAGAAGAAAGGATGAGAAGGAGAAGGAAAAAGAAAAGCAGTAGAAGTAAAAGAAGAAGAACAAAGGGGAGAAGATAAAGAAGATGAAGATGAAGAGGAAGAATAAGAAGCAAAAAAAGGAAGAAAAGGAAGAAGAAGATGAAGAAGTAAAAGAAGAAGAAGAAGAAGAAGAAGAAGAAGAAAAAGAAGTAGAAGAAGAGCATGAAGAAGAAGAAGAAGAGGAAGAAGAAGAAGAAGAAGTAGTGGAAGAAAAATGATAAAAATAAGGAGAAGATGAAGAAGAAGTAGTAGAAGAAGAAAAAGGAAAAAGAGAAGAAGAAGAAGAAGAAGAAGAAGAGGAAGAAGAAAAGGAAGAGAAGTAGTAAAGGAAGAGAATGAAAAAGAAGAAGGAGAAGAAGAAGAACTAGAAGAAGTAAAAGAAGATGTAGAAGAAGAAGAAGAAGAAGAGGAAGATGAGGAAGAAGAAGAAGAGGAAGAAGAGGACGAAGAAGAAGAAGTAGAAGAACAAGAAGAGGAAGAACAAGAAGACGAAGAGAAAGAAGAAGGTGAAGAACAAGAAGAAGTTGAAGAAGAATAAGAAGAAGAAGAGGATGTTAAGAAGAAGAAGAGGAAGAAAATGAAGAAGAAGAAGAAGAGGAAGAAGAAGTCATAGAAGAAGAGGAAGAAGAAGAAGAAGAAGAAGTAGAAGAAGAAGAAGAAGAGGAAGAAAGATTATAGATTAATGTGTGATAGCGTAGAGACTAGGAATTAGGTATTAAAGATTTAGGATTAGGCATTAGAAAGACAGGGGTTCAAGATTATGGACTAAGGATTAAGGATTAAAGAAGTGGGATTAGAGATTTAAGATTAAAGATCAGGAATTAAAGAATAGGAATTAAGGATTAGGGATAAGCAATTAAGGTTAAGGTTTAGGGATTAAGGATTAGGGAATAGGGATTTTGAAATATCAATTAAGAATATGAGAATAGGGATTAGAGATTAAGGATTAGGAATTAGTAATTATATTAAGGATTATGAATTAGGGATTGAGTAGCTAAGGAATAAGTATTAGGGATTAGACATTGGTATTAGGGATTAAGGATTTAGGATTAAGTATTATGAAATAGGGTTTAGTGATTAAAGATTTGGGATTAAGGATTTAGGAAAAGTGATTAGAGATTAAGGATTAGGGATCAAAGGTTAGAGATTAAGAATAAGAGATTAGGCAATAAATATTAAAGATTAGTGGCTAGTGAATAGGAAATAGGGATTATGGATTAGAGTTTAAAGATTAGGGATTCACGATTAAAGATTATTGATGGATTAAATATTAATGATTAGGGATTTGTTATTAAGGATTAAGGATTAGGGATTTGGCATTACGGATTGGGGATTAGAGATTAGGGATTAGTTATTAACAATTATGTATTAAAGATTAGTGAGGGATGGATTAAGGATTTACATATTAGAGATTAGGGAGAGTGAGATTCAGGATTACAGATTATGGGTAAAGAAGAAGAAGGAGAAAAAGAAGAAGGAGGAGAAGAAGAAGAAGAAGAAGAAGAGGAAGAAGAAGAAGAAAAAGAAGAAAAAGAAAAAGAAGAAGAAGAAGAGGAAGAAGAAGAGGTGGAATTAGAAAAAGAATAAGAGTAATAGAAGAAGGGTAAATAGAGCAAGAAGAGCAAGAAGAAGAAGAATAAGAAGATGATGAAGATGAAGAAGAAGAAGAAGAAATAAAAGAAGAAGAAAAAGAAGAAGTAGAGGAAAAGGCGTAGTAGAAGAAGCAAAGGAAGAAGAAGAAGAACAACAACAACAACAGTAGAAGTAAGAAGAAGAAGAAGAAGAAAAAGTAGTAGTAAAAGAAGAAGAAGAAGAAAAAGAAGAAGAACAAGAACAAGAAGATGAAGAAGATGAAGAGAAAATGAAGAAGAAGAAGAAGAAGAAGAAGGAGAATAATGATAAGGAGGAGGAGGAGAAGAAGAAGAAGAAGTAGAAGAAGAAAAGATTGAAGAGAAGATGAATAAGACAAAGAAGAAGAAGAGGTGGAAGAAGAGGAAGAAGAAGAAGAAGAAGAAGAAGAAGAGAAGAAGAAGAAGAAGAAGAAGAAGACGACAATGAAGAAGAAGAATAAGAAGAAGAAGTAGAAGATGAAGAAGAAAAAGAAGTGGAAGAAGAAGAAGAGTAAAGAAGAAGAAGAGATGAAAAAGCAAAAGATTAAGAAGAAGAGAAGAAGAATAAGAAGGTGAAGAAAAAGAAGATAGATGAGAAGAAGAAGAAGAAGAAGAAGAACAAGTAGAAGAAGTAGATGTTGATGAAGAAGAAGAAGAAAAAGAAGAAGAGGAAGATGAAAAAGAAGGAGAAGAACAAAAAGGTGAAGAAGAAGAAGAAGAGGATGATGATGATGAAGAAGAAGAAGAAGAAGAAAAAGAAGAAGAATAAGAAGAAGAAGAATAAAAAGTAGAAGAAGATGAAGAAGATGAAGAAATAGAAGTAGAAGAAGAAGAAATAAAAGAAGAAGAAGAAGAGGAGGTAAAAGAAGGAGCATAAGATTATGAAGAAGAAGAAACAGAGAAAGAAGAAGTCAAAGAAGAAGAAGTTAAATTAGAAGAAGATAGAGAAGAAGAAGTAGAAAAAATAAAAGAATAAAAAGAAGAATTAGAAGAACACGAAGAAGAACAAAAAGAAGTTGAAGTTGAAGATGAAGAAGATGAAGAAATAGTTGTAGAAGTCGAAGAAGAAGAAGAAGAAGAAGAACCTGAAGAAGATGTGGAAGAAGTAAAAGAAGCAAAAGAAGAAGAAGAAGAAGAAGAAGAAGAAGAAGAAGAAAAAGATAAAATAAAAGAAGTAGGAGAAGAAGAAGTAGAACAAGAAGTGGGAGAAGGAGAAGAAGAAGAAGAAGTAATAGGAAGAGGAGGAGAAGAAGAAAAAGAAGAAAAAGAGGAAGAAGAAGAGAAAGAAGAAAAGGAAGAAGAAGGTGATGAAAATGAAGAAGAGGAGGAAGAAAAAGAGAAGAGGAAGAAGAATAAAATAAGAAGAAGAAGAGGAAGAAGAAGAAGAATAAGAAGAAGAAGGCGAAGAAGAAGGAGTAGAAGAAGAGGAGGAGGAAGAAGAAAAACAAGAAAAAGAAGAATGAGACGGTAAGGAAGAAGAGACAGAAGAGGAATAAGAAAAGGAAGAGAAGAAGATGAAGAAAAAGTGGTAGATGAAGAGGAGGATGAAGAGGAAGACGTAAATGAAGAAGAATTTGAAGAAGAAGTTGAAGTAGAAGAAGTCAAAGGAGAAGAAGAAGAAGAAGAAGAAGATAAAGAGGAACAAAAAGAGGTTGGTGGATTATAGATTAAGGATTGTGGGTTTGGCATTAGGGATTAGTTATGAGAGATTAAGAATTAGGGAGTAGAGATTTAAGTAATAAAGTTTGGGGATTAGATATTAAGAAAAAAGGATTAAGGATTAGGGATTAGGTGTTAGGGATTAAGAATTATGAATATGAATTATGAATTATGAATGAAGGATTAGTGATTACAAATACGGTTTAGGGATTAGAGATTAAGGATTAAGGAATTAAATATTAGAGATCAGGAATTAGGAATAAAGATTAAGGTTATGGGATTTAGGTTTAAGAATTAGGAATTAGGGATTAGACATTAAAGATTAGGGATTTAGGATTAAGGATTTCAGAGTAAGGATGAAAGATTAGAGATTAAGGGATTAGGTCTTAAAGATTAAGTATTATAGATCAGAGATTAGGGATTAAGGATTAGAGATTAGGTATTAAGGATTAAGGACTAGAGATTAGGAATTAAAGAAAAAGAAGAAGTAGAAGTTGTAGAAAAGAAGTAGAAGTAGTAGAAAAAGAAGTAGAAGTAGAAGCAGTAGTAGTAGTAAAAGAAGAAGAAGAAATAGAAGAAAAAGAAGAAGAAGAAGAAGAAGAAGAAGAACCAGAAGAAGATGTAGAAGAAGAAGTAGAACAAGAAAAAGAAGAAGAAGAAGAAGATGATGATGATGATGATGATGAAGAAGAAAAAGAAGTAGAAGAAGAAAAAGAAGAAGAAGCAGAAGAA
Organism: Vanilla planifolia; assembly: GCA_023846275.1. Taxonomy (NCBI): domain Eukaryota; kingdom Viridiplantae; phylum Streptophyta; class Magnoliopsida; order Asparagales; family Orchidaceae; genus Vanilla; species Vanilla planifolia. The sequence continues at coordinate 18,585 of JAIUJO010001989.1, forward strand.
GAAGTGGAGGAAGAAGAAGAAGAAGAAGTTCAAGTAAAAGGAGGAGGAGGAGAAGATGAAGGAGTATAAGAAGAAGAAGAGGAAAAAGAAGACGAAAAAGAAGAAGAAGAAGAAGAAGAAGAAGAAGAAGAAGAAGAAGAAGAGGAAGAAAAAGAGTGGTGGAAGAAGAATAATAAGAATAAGAAGAGGAAGAAGAGGAAGAAGAAGAAGAAGAAGAAGAAGAAAAAGAATAAGAAGAAGAAGAGGAAGAATAAGAAGAAGAAGAAGAAAAAGATGTAGAAGATGAAGAAATAGAAGAAGAATTCAAAGAAGAGGAAGAATAAGAAGAAGAAGAGGAAAAGGAAGATGTGGAAGAAGAAGACAATGAAGAAGAAAAGGAGAAGAAGAAGAACATGAAGAAGAAGATGAAAAGGAAGAAGAAGAAGAGTACAAAGAAGAAGAAGAAGAAGAAGAAGAAGGGGAAGAAAAAGAAAAGTAGAAGAAGTAAATGAGGAAAATAAGGAGGAGGATGAGGTTGAAGAAGAAGAAGAGGTAGAAGAAGAAGAAGAAGAAGAAGAGGAATATTAGGAGAATAGGTTGAAGAAGAAGAAGAAGAAGAGGAAAAACAAAAAAAATAGAAGAGAAAGAAGATGAGGATGAAGAAGAAGAAGTGGAAGAAGAAGAAGAGGAGAAGAAGAAGATGAAGAAGAGAAGGAAGAAGAAGATGCAGAAGAGGATGGAGAAGAAGAAGAAGAAGTTGAGGTGGAAGAAGATGAAGAAGCAATAGAAGAAGAAGAGGAACGAGGAGAAGAAAAAGAAAAAGAATTAGATGAGGATGAAGAAGAAGAGGAAGGGGATGTAGAAGAAGAAGATAAGGGAGAAGAAGAGGAGGAAGAAGAAGAAGATAAAGGAGAAGAAGAGGAAGAAGAAGAAGAAGAGGAAGAAGAAGAAGAGGAAAAAGAGATAGAAAAAGATGAAAAGCAGAAGAGGAAGAAAAAGAAGAAGAAGAAGAGGAAGGAGAAGTAGTAGTAGAAGAAGAAGAAGAAGGAGAAAGAGAAGAGGAGGAAGAAGAGGAGGAGGAGGAAGAAGAACTACAAGAAGAAGGGGTAAAAGATGAAAAAGAGGATGAAGAAGAGGAACAATAAGAAGAGAAAGAAGATGGAGAAAAATAGAAAGAGAAAGAAGAGGGCTAAGTGCAAGAAGAAAAATAAGAAGAAGAAATAAAAAAATAACAAGAAGAAGAAGAATTTTAAGGAAAAGATGACATAGAAGAAGAAAGAATTGGGAGAAGAAGAAGAAGTAGTAGAAGAAGATGATGAAGAAGAACAAGTGATTAGAGAATATGGATATCAAGTGTTAGGGATTAGGAATTTGAGATTAGAGAAAAAGAATTAAAGATTAGTGGTTAGGGATTAGGTAATAGGGATTATGTGTTAGGGTTTAAGGATTAGGGATTAAGGACTAAAGATCAGCGATGGATTAAAGATTAATAATTAAGAATCAGGGATTAGCGATTAGGGATTTGACATTAGGGATTAGGGATTAGTTATTAAAAATCAAGGATTATAGATGATGGAGGGTTGGATTAGAGATTTACATATTAGAAATTAAGGAGAGCGAGATTAGGGATTACGAATTAGTAGAATAGGTTTTGGGTTTGGAGATTACGTATTAAGGATTAGGGCATAGGGACAAGGGAATAGCAATTAAGGAATAAGGATTAAGGATTAGTGATTCGAGATTAGGAATTAGATTAGGGATTATGGATTAAGAATCAAGAATTAAGGGATTAATGATTAAGTATTAAGGATTAGGGATTAGAGATTAGCTATTAGGTATTAGATATTAGAAATTAGAGATTAGGAAATAAAGATTCAAGATGATGAATTAAAGGATTAAGACTAAGGATTATAAATTAAGGGATTTAGCATTAAAGATTAGGGATTAGGAATTAGAGATTATGGATTAGGATTATAGATTAGGGTTTAAGAGTTACATATTAGGACCTATGTATTAAGAATTGGGGATTAGGGATTATAGATTTTTGTTTAGGGATTAAAGAGGGAGGGATTAGGGATTAAAGATTAGAGATTCAAAATTTGGGAGAGAAGGATTAAAGATTAGGGAGAAGGGATTAAAAAGAAGGAGAAAGATAAGAAGAAGAAGAACAAGAGAATAAGAATAAGAATAAGAAGAAGAACAAGAAGAGGAGGAGGTTGAGGAAGAAGAAGAAGCAGAAGAAGAATAGGAAGTAGTAGCATTGGTAGTAGTAGTAGTAGAAGAAGAAGAATAGAAAGAGAAGGAGAGGGAGAAGGAGGAGGGGAAGGAGGAGTAAATATAGAAGAAGGAGAAGGACAAGCAGAAGGATAAAGAAACAAAAATTAGAAAGAGAAGGAGAAGATGGAGAAGAGGAAGGAGATGGGGAAGAAGAAGAAGAAGAAGTAGAAGAAAATATAGAAGAAGATGAAGAAAAAGTTGGTGAAGAAGAAGATTAAGAAGAAGAAGAGGAAGAAGAAGAGAAAGAAGAAGAAGAAGAAGAAGAAGAAGAAGAAGAAGAAGAAGAGAAAGAAAACAAGGAAGAAGAGAAAGAATGAAGAAAAAAGAAGGAGGGAAAAAGAAAGATGGAGAAGGAAAGAAGACAGGACGAGAAGGAGAAGGAAAAAAGAAGTAGAAGTAAAAGAGGAATAAAGGGAAGAAGAAAAAGAAGATGAAGATGAAGAGGAAGAAGAAGAAGCAAAAAAAAAGGAAGAAAAGGAGGAAGAAGATGAAGAAGTAAAAGAAGAAGAAGAAGAAGAAGAGGAAAAAGATGTATAAGAAGATTATGAAGAAGAAGAAGAAGAGGAAGAAGAAGAAGAAGAAGAAGTAGAAGAAGAAAAATAATAATAATAAGAAGGAGAAGATGAAGAAGTAGTAGAAGAAGAAAAAGAATAAGGAGAAGAAGAAGAAGAAGAAGAAGAAGAGGAAGAAGAAAAGGAAGAAGAAGTCAAAAAAGAAGTAAAAGAAGAAGAAGATGTTGAAAAAGAAGAAGAAGAAAAAGAAGAGAAGAAGTAGAAGAGGAGGATGAAAAAGAAGGAGAAGAAGAACTAGAAGAAGTAAAAGAAGACGTAGAAGAAGAAGAAGAGGAAGAAGAGGAAGAAGAGGAAGAAGAAGAAGAAGAAGAGGAAGAAGAGGACAAAGAAGAAGAAGTAGAAGAACAAGAAGAGGAAGAACAAGAAGAAGAAGAGAAAGAAGAAGGTGAAGAACAAGAAGAAGTGGAAGAAGAAGAAGAAGAAGAGGAAGAAAATGAAGAAGAATAAGAGGAGGAAGAAGAAGTTATAGAAGAAGTGGAAGGAGAAGAAAAAGTAGAAGAAGAAGAAGAAGAGGAAGAAAGATTATATATTAATGTACGAGGGCTTAGGGATTAGGAATTAGGCATTAGAAAGGCAGGGGTTCAAGGTTATGGACTAAGGATTAAGGATTAAAGATGTTGGATTAGAGATTTAAGATTAAAGATTAGGAATTAAAGAATAGGAATTAAGGATTAGGGATAAGTAATTAAGGTTAAGGTTTAGGGATTAAGGATTAGGGAATGGGGATTTTGAAATAACAATTAAGAATTTGAGAATAAGGATTAGAGATTAAGGATTAGGGATTAGTCATTATATTAAGGATTAGGAATAAGGGATTGAGTAGCTAAGGAATAAGTATTAGGGATTAGACATTTGGTATTAGGGATTAGGTATTAGGGATTAGGGATTTAGGATTAAGGATTATTAAATAGGGTTTAGACATTAAAGATTTGGGATTAAGGATTTAGGAAAAGTGATTAGAGATTAAGGATTAGAGATCAAAGGTTAGAGATGAAGAATAAGAGATTAGGTAATAAATATTAAAGATTAGTGGTTAGGGATTATGGATTAGGGTTTAAAGATTAAGGATTCAGGATTAAAGATTAGTGATGGATTAAATATTAATAATTAGGGATTAAGGATTTGGCATTACGAATTGGGGATTAGAGATTAGGGATTAGTTATTAAGAATTATGGATTATTGATTAGTAAGGGATGGATTAAGGATTTACATATTAAAGATTAGGGAGAGTGAGATTTAGGATTATGGATTACAAATTATGGGTAAAGAAGAAGAAGGAGAAAAAGAAGAAGGAGAAGAAGAAGAAGAAGAAGAGGAAAAAGAAGAAGAAAAAGAAGAAGAAGAAGAAGAGGAAGAAGAAGAGGTGGAATTAGAAAAAGAATAAGAGTAACAGAAGAAGGATAAATAGAGCAAGAAGAGCAAGAAGAAGAAGAATAAGAAGAAGATATAGAAGAAGAAGAAGATGAAGATGATGAAGAAGAAGAAATAAAAGAAGAAGAAGAAGTAGAGGTAAAAAAAGTAGTAGAAGAAGTAGAGGAAGAAGAAGAAGAAGTAGAAGAAGAGTAGAAGTAAGAAGAGAAGAAGAAGAAGAAGAAGAAGTAATAGAAAAAGAAGAAGAAGAAGAAGAAGAAGACGAAGAAGAAGAACAAGAAGATGAAGAAGATGAAGAGAAAAAGAAGAAGAAGAAGAAGTTGAAGAAGAAGGAGGAGGAGAAGAAGAAGAAGCAAGAGAAGAAGAAGAAGAATTTGAAGAAGAAGAAGAAAAGAAGAAAAAGAAGAAGAATAAGATGTTGAACAAGAAGAAAAGAATAATGATAATAACAATAATAATAATAAGAAAAAGTAGAAGAGCATGCCGAAGAAGTGGATGAGGAAGAAAAGGCTAAAGATGAAAAAGAGGAAGATATGGAACAAGAGAAGGATAAAGAAGAAGTACAACAAGAAGATAGAGATGAAGAAAAAAAAGAAAAGTAGAAGAAGAAGAAAAAGGTGGGGAAGAAGAAGAAGTTGAAGAAGAAGAAGAAGAAGAGGAAATAGTAGTAGTAGAAGAAGAAGAAGATGAATAAGAGAAAGAAGAAGAAGAAGAAGAAGAAGAAGAAGAAGAAGAGGAAGAGGAAGAGCAAGAAGAAGAAGAAGAAGATGATAAGGAAGATGAGGAAGAAGAGGAAGACAAAGAAGAAGAAGATAAGGAAGAAGTAAAGGAAGAGGAAGAAGAAGAAGAAGAAGAGGAAGAGGAAGAAGAAGAGTAGAAAGAAGAAGAAGAAGAAGAAGAAGAAGAAGATGAAGAAGTAGAACAAGAAGAAGGGGAAAAGAAGAGGAGGAAGGAGAAGAGGAAGAAAATTAAGAAGATAAGGAAGAAGAACAACAAGAAAAGTGGAAAAAGAAGAGGAAATAAAGGATGAAAAAGAAGACGAAGAAAAAGAAGAGGAAGAGAAAGAAGAGAAATTAGAGGAGAAAAAAAAGAAAAAGAAGACAAAAAAGAAGAAAAAGAAGAAAAAGAAGAGGAAGAAGAACAAGAAGAAGAAGTAGAAGAGGAAGAAGAGGAAGAGGAAGAAGAAGAAGAAGAAAAGAAGAAGAAGAGGAAGAAGAAGAAGATGAATAGGAAGAAGAGGAAGAGGAAAAGGAAGAAGAAGAAGAAGAAGAAGTGGAAGAAGTAAAAGAGGAAGAAGAAGAAAAAGGTGAAGAAGAAGGAGAAGAAGAATTAGAAAAGAAGAAGCAAAAGAAAAAGAAGAAGAAGAAGATGATGATGATGAAGAAGAAGAAGAAGAAGAAGAAAAAGTAGTAGTAACAGTAGTAGAAGAAGAACAAGAAGAAAAAGTAGAATAAGAAAAAGAAGATGAAGAAAAAGAGGATGAAGAGAAACTAGAAGATGAGGAGGAAGAAGAAAATGAAAAGAAAGTAGAAGGGGAAGAAGAAGAGGAGGAATAAGAAGAAGAATAGTAAGAAAAAAAGAGGAAGAAGTGGAAGAAAAAGATGAAAAAGTACAGAAAGAACATGGAGAAGTTGGGGAAGAAGAAGAGCAGAAGAAGAGGATGAAGTTGAAGAAGAAGAAGAAGTTGAAGAAATAGAAGAAGAAGAAGAAGAGAAGAAGATGAAAAAGAAGTAGAAGAAGAAGAATAATAAGAAGAGGAAGAATATAGGAAGAAGAATAGGAAGAAGCAGCTATAGTAGTAGTAAAAGAAGAAGAAGTAGTAGAAGAAGAAGAGGAAGATGAGGAAGAAGAGGAAGAAGAGGAAGAAGAGAAAAAAGAAGATAAGGGGGAAGAAGTAGAAATAGAGGACAAAGACGAAGGAGATTAAGAAGCAGAAGAAGAAAAAGAAGGAGAAGTAGAATAATAAGAAGAAATGGAATATGAAGACGAAGAAGAAGATGATGATGATGAAGAAGTAGTAGTTGTTGTAGAAGAAGATGATGAAAAAAAAAAGAATAAGAGGAAGAAGAAGAAGAATTAAAAGAAGAAGAAGAAGAAGAAGAAGAAGTGGAAGTGGGAGAAGAAGAACTAGAAGAAGAAGAAAAGGAAGAATGTAGAAGAAGAAGAAGAAGTGGAGAAAGAAGAAGAAGAAGAAGAGGAAGATGAGGAGAAGCAAGGGAAGAAGAAAAAGAAGAAGACAAGGAAGAAGAAGAAGAAGAGGAAGAAGAAGAGGATGAAGAAGAAGAAGAGGAAGTTGAAGAAGAGGAAAAAGGAAAGAAGAAGAGGAAAAGAAGTAGAGGAAGAAGAACAAGAACAAGAAGAAGAAGGAGAAGAAGAGGAGGAGGAAGAAGAAGATAAAGCAAAAGTGGAATAAAAAGATGAAGAAAATGTGGATGATGAGGAGAAGTGGGTGAAGAAGAAGAAGAAGATGAGGAGGAAGAAGAAGAAGAAGAGGAAGAAGAAGAAGAAGAAGAAGAAGAGGAATAACGAGAGGTTGAAGTAGAACTAGAGGAAGAAGAAGAAGAGAAAGGAAAGAAAGAAGAAGAGAAAGGAAAGAAAGAAGAAGAGGAATAATGGAAGTAGAAGGAGTGGAAGAAAAAAAAGAAGAAGAAGTCAAAGAATGAGGAGAAGAAGAAGAAGAAGAAGGCGAAGAAGAAAAAGAAGAAAAAGAAGAAAAAGGAGAAGAAGAAGGCAAAGAAGAAGAAGAAGAAGAAGATGAGAGGAAGAGAACAACAAGAAGAAGAAGGGGATGAAGATGAAGTAGAAGAGGAAGATGAAAAGTAGGTTGAAGAGGAAGATGTGCAAGAAGAAGAAGTAGAAGTAGAAGAAGAAGAAGAATTTGAAGAAGATGAAGTAAAAGAAGCCAAAGGAGTACAAGAAGTAGAAGAGGAAGGAGATGAAGATGAAGAAGAACGAGAAGAAGAGGATGGATTATAGATTAGGGAGGTTGGCTTAGGTATTAGGGATTAGTTATTAGAGATTATTGATGAGGGAGTAAGGATTTAAGTAATAAAGATTATGGATTAGATATTTTCGATTAAGGATTAAGGATTAAGGATTAAGGATTAGGTATTAGTGATTAGGAAGTATGAATTAAGGATTAGCGATTACTACTGTTTAGGGACTAGAGACTAGAGATTAGGGAGTAGATGTTAGAGATTAGAGATTAAGGATTAAGGGATTAACGATTAGGGATTAGGAATTATGGATTAAGGAGTAATTGGTTAAGAATAAGGGACTCAGGGTTAAAAATTAGGGATTAGGGATTAGACATTAAAGATTAGGGATCTAGGATTAAGGATTAAAGAGTAAGGATGAGCGATTAGAGATTAAGGGACTAGGTCTTAAAGATTAAGCATTGTGGATTAGGTATTAGAGATTAAGGATTAGAGTTTACGGATTAAGGATTAAGGACTAAAGATTAAGGATTAGAGAAGAAGAAGAAGAAGTACAAAAAATAATAGAAGAAGTTGAAGTAGTAGTAGTAAAAAAAGAAGATATAGAAGAAGAAGAAGAAGAAGAAGGAGAATAATGATAAGGAGAAGAAGAAGAAGAACAAGAAGAAGTAGAAGAAGAAAAGATTGAAGAGAAGATGAACAAGACAATGAAGAAGAAGAGGAGGAAGAAGAGGAAGAAGAAGAAGAAGAAGAAGAAGACGATAATGAAGAAGAAGAATAAGAAGAAGAAGATGTAGAAGAAGGAAAAGAGAAGAAGTAGAAGAAGAAGAAGAAGAAGAAGAAAAAGAAGTAGTGGAAGAAGAAGAAGAGTAAAGAACAAGAAGAAGTAGAAGAAGAGGAGAAGAATAAGAAGGAGAAGAAAAAGAAGACAGAGGAGAAGAAGAAGAAGAAGAACAAGTAGAAGAGGCAGAAGAAGAAGTGGAAGAAGAAGAAGGAGAAGAAGTAGATGTTGATGAAGAAGAAGAAGATGAAGAAGAAGAAAAAAAAAGAAGTGGAAGATGATAAAAAAGAAGGAGAAGAAGAGGATGATGATGAAGAAGAAGTAGAAGTAGAAGAAGTAGTAAAAGAAGAAGAAGAAGAAGAAGAAAAAGAAGAAGAATAAGAAGAAGAAGAATAAGAAGTAGAAGAAGATGAAGAAGATGAAGAAGTAAAAGTAGAAGAAGAAGAAGAAGTAAAAGAAGAATAAGAAAAGGAGGTAAAAGAAGGAGCATAAAATTATGAAGAAGAAGTAGAGAAAGAAGAAGACGAAGAAGAAGAAGTAAAAGTAGAAGAAGAAAGAGAAGAAGAAGAAGAAGTAGAAAAAGTAGAAGAATAAAATGAAAAAGAATTAGAAGAAGAAGACGAAGAAGAACAAAAAGAAGAAGTTGAAGTTGAAGATGAAAAAGATGAAGAAATAGTTGTAGAACTTGAAGAAGGAGAAGAAGAACAAGAAGAACTAAAAGAAGATGTTGAAAAAGTAGAAGAAGCAGAAGAAGAAGAAGAAGAAGAAGAAGAAGAAGATGAAGTAGAAGAAGAAGGAGAAGAAAAAGTAGAAGAAGTGGGAGAAGGAGAAGAAGAAGAAGTAATAGGAGGAGGAGAAGAAGAAGAAGAAGAAGAAGAGGAGGAAGAAGAAGAGGAAGAAGAAGATGATGAAGAAGAAGAAGAGGAGGAAGAAAAAAGAAGAGAAAGAAGAATAAGATAAGAAGAAGAAGAGGAAGAAGAAGAAGAAGAAGAAGAAGAAGGTGAAGGAGTAGAAGAAGAAGAGGGGCAAGAAGAAAAACAAGAAAAAGAAGAATGAGACGGCAAGGAAGAAGAGATAGAAGAGGAATAAGAAAAGGAAGAGAAGAAGAAGAAAAAGTGGTAGATGAAGAGGAAGACGTGGAAGAAGAAGTATTTGAAGAAGAAGAAGAAGAAGAAGAAGAAGAATTTGAAGAAGAAGTTGAAGTAAAAGAAGTCAAAAGAGGAGGAGAAGAAGAAGAAGAAGAAGAAGAAGAAGATGATGATGATGATAAAGAAGAACAAAAAGAAGGTGGTGGATTATAGACTAAGGAGGGTGGGCTTAGGCATTAGGGATTAGTTATTAGAGATTAAGAATTAGGGAGCAGGGATTTAAGTAATAAAGATTGGGGATTAGAGATTAAGAAAAAATGATTAAGGATTAGGGATTAGGGATTAGGTGTTAGGGATTAGGAATTATGAATTATGAATTTTGAATTAAGGAGTAGTGACTACAATTAGGGTTTAGGGATTAGAGATTAGGAATTAAGGATTCAAGGAGTAGAGATTAGGAATTAGGAATAAAGATTAAGGTTATGGGATTCAGGTTTAAGAATTTTGGATTAGCGATTAGACATTAAAGATTAGGAATTTAGGATTAAGGATTTTAGAGTAAGGATGAAAGATTAGAGATTAAGGGATTAGGTGTTAAAGATTAAGTATTATAGATCAGAGATTAGGGATTAAGGATTAAGGACTAGAGATTAGGAATTAAAGAAAAAGAAAAAGAAGTAGAAGTTGTAGAAAAGTAGTAGTAGAAAAACAGGTAGAAGTAGAAGCAATAGTAGTAGTAAAAGAAGAAAAAGAAATAGAAGAAGAAGAAGACGAACTAGAAGAAGATGTAGAACAAGAAGTAGAACAAGAAGAAGATGTAGAAGAAGAAGTATAACAAGAAGAAGAAGAAGAAGAAGAAAAAGAAGAAGAGGAAGATGAAGAAGAAGAAAAAGAGGAAAAGAAAGATTAGGAAGAGATGGAAGAAGAAGAAGAAGAGGAAAATGAGGAAGAAGAAGAATAGGAAGAAAAAGAAGTAGATGAAGAAGAAGTGGAACAAGAAGAAGTGGATGAAGAGATGGATTATGTTTTAAGGATTAAAGTTTAGGGATTAGGAATTAAGGAAGAGGATTAGGAAATAGATATTTGGGATTAATGATTAGGGATTAGAGAATGTAGATTAGTAACTACGTATTCAGGATTAGGGATTAAAGAGTATGGATTAAGAAAAAATAATAAGTATTAGGAATTAAGGATTAGGAATTAAGGAGAAGGAAGAAGGAAGAAGGAAGAAGGAAGAAGAAGAAAAAGGAAGATAGAAAAAGGAAGAAGGAAGAAAAAATAAAGAAGAAAAAGAAGAGGGAGAAGAAGAGGAAGAATAAAGCAGAAACAAGAAAGAAGAATAAGAAGAAAGGAGTTAGGGTGAAGTAGGAAGTAAGAAGGAAGAGGAAAGAAGAACAATGGAAGAAGTAGAAGCAGAAGAAGAAGAAGAAGAAGAGGAAAATGATGAGGAAGAAGAAGAATAGGAAAAGAAGAAGAATAGAAAGAAGTTGAGGAGGAAGAAGAAGAAAATGTTGAAGAGGAAGAACAAGAAGAATAATAATAATAATAATAAGAGGAAGAAGAAGAGGAAGAGGAAGATGAAGAAGAACAAGAAGAGGAAAAGGAAGATGAGGAAGAGGAGGAAGAAGAAGAAGAAGAATAAGAAAATAAGGAAGAAGAAGAAGAAGAATAGGAAGAAAAAGAAGAAGAAGAGGAAGAAAAATTAGAACAAGAAGAAGAAGAGGATGAAGAGATGGATTAGGGATTAAGGATTAGAGTTTAGGGATTAAGAATTAAGGAAGTGAGATTTCAGATTAGAGAATATGGATTAGGAACTAGGTATTTAGGTTTAAGAATTAAGAATTTGAGAATAAATATTATGGATTAAGAAAACATAATAAGCATTAGGAATTAAGGTTTAAGAATTATAGATTAATGATTAAGTATTAGGGATTTGGAATGAGAGATTAAGGATTAAAGGTTAGAGACTAAGGATTGGGAATTATTGATTAAGGATGGATTATGGGTTATGGGTTAGGTATTAGTGATTAGAGATAAGGGATTTGGGATTTAGGAGGGATGGATAAGGAAATATTGATTTAGAAATGAGAGATTATGGAGGGATCGATTATGAACCAGGGATTAAGGAGTAGGGATTAAGGATTATGAAGGAGAAAAAGAAGAAATTTAAGAAAAAACGTAAAAGAATAAGGAGAAGAAGAAGAAGAAGAAGAAGAAAAAGAAGAAAATGAATAAGAACAAGAAGAAGATGAGGAAGAAGAAGAAGAAAAAGAAGAAGTAGAGGAACATGAGGAAGAAGATGAAGAAGATGAACAACAAGAAAATGAGGAGGAAGAAGAAGAGAAGAACAAGAAGAAGAAAAAGAAAAAGAAAATGAGGAGGAAGAAGAACAAGAAGAAAAAGAAGGGGAAGAAGAAGAAGAAGAAGAAGAAAAAGAAGAAGAAGAAGAACGATAAGAAAGAGAAGAGGAAGAAGAAGGAAAAGAAGTTGAAGAAGAAGAAGAAGTAGAGGAAGATGAAGAAGAAAAATAAGAAGAACAAGAAGAAGAGAAGAAGAAAAAGTTGAAGAAGAAGAAGAAAAAGAAGAAAAAGTTGAAGAAGAAGAAGAAGAAGAAATAAAAGTTCTAGAAGAAGAAGATGAAGAAGAAGAAGTCAAAGAATAAGAATAAGAAGAAGAAGAAGAAGCAAAAGAAGAAGAAGAAGAAGAAAAAGAAGAAGAAGAAGGACAAGAAGTAGAAGTAGAAGAGAAAGAAGAAGAAGAAGGAAGAGAAGAAGAAGAAATAATAGTAGAAGAAGAAGAAGAAGGAGAAGAGGAAGAATAGAAGAGGAAGAAGAAGAACTAGAAGGAAAGGAAGAATTAGAAAAAGAAGAAGAAGACGAAGAAGAACAATTAAAGGAAGAAGAAGAGAAAGATGAAGAGGAGGAAGAAGAAGAAGAAGAAGAAGAAGAAGAAAAGAAAAAGGAAGAAGAAGAAGATAAAGAAGAAGAAGAGGGAGAAGAAGAAGAAGAAGAAGATGAAGAAAAGGAAGAGGAAGAAAAAAAGAGGAAGAAGAGGAAGTCAAAGATGAGGAAGAAGAAGAAGAGAAGAAGAAGAAGAAGAAGAAGAAGAAGAAAAAGAAGAGGAAGAAGAAGAGGAAGAAGAAGAACTAGAAGAAGAAGAGGAAGAAGAGATGGATAAGAGATTAGGGATCTGGTTTTAGGGATTAGGGATTATGGTTTATAGATTAAGGAATAAAGGGTTAGGCATTGAGTATCAGGGAACTCGGGATAAAGATTAAGGATGGAAGGATTAGAGGATTAATGATTATTGATTTTGGAGTTAATAATTAGGGATTCATTTTTACATATTAGGGATTAAGGATTAGGGAGTAGGGATTAGGGAATAAGGATTAGGAATTAAGGATTAGGGATTAGAGATTAAGGATTAAAGATTATAGATGAAAAATTTAATGATTAAAGAGTAGAGATTAAGGTTTAAGAGTTAAAGGATTCATCATTAAGGATTATGGATAAGAGAATAAGAATCTAGGATTTGGGCTTAAGAATTAGAGAATAGGGATTGCGTATTAAGTATTAGAGATTAGAGATTAAGGATGTAGGATTCATAATTAGAGACTAAGAATGAGAGATTATGAGATTAGGATTAGCAATAAAGATTAAAGATCAGGGATTAATGATTAAAGATTAGGAATTAGAGATTAGGGATTAGGGATTAAAGATTTGGGATTATGGATTAGGGATTAGAGACCAAAGATTAAGGTTTAGAGATTAAGGATTAGGGATTAAAAATAAGGATTTGACATTAAGGATTAGGGATTAGTTTTTAGGGATGAGAGATAATGGATTATAGATTATAAACTAGGGATTATGGATGGATTAGGGATTAAGAATTAGATATTAAGGATTATAGATAAAAAAATTAGGGATTAGGGATTAGAGAGTTGGGTGGGATGGATTAAGAATTATAAAACTAAGAATAAGAGATTAGAGAGGAAGGGATTAAGGAGTAAGGATGAAGGAATAAGGATTAAGGATTACAAAGAACCAGGAGAAGAGGAGGAAGATAAAGAAGAAGAAGAAGAAAAAGAAGAAGGAGTTGAAGAAGAAGACGAAGACGAAGAAGAAGAAGAAGAAAAGGAACAAGAACAAGGAAAAGACAGATGAAGAAGATGAAGAAGAAAAAGAAGAAGAAAACAAAGATGAGGAAGAAGAGGAAGAAGAAGAACAAGAAGAAAATAAGGAAGAAGAAGAAGAAGAAGAAGAAGAAGAAGAAGTACTAGAAGCAAATGAAGGAGGAGAAGAAGAAGGAGAGGTGTAAGAAGAAGAAGAAGAAGAAGAGGAAGAAGGTAAAGAAGATGACGAAGAAGAAGAAGAAAAAGAAATAAAGGAAGATGAACGCAAAGAAGAAGAAGAAGAAGAAGAAGAAGTACAAAAAGAAGAAGTAGAAGAAGAAAAAAATAAAAGAAGAAGAAGAAGGAGTAGAAGAAGAAAAAAGAGAAGAAAAAGAAGTAGAAATGGCAAAAGAAGACGAAGAAGAAGAAGGAGAAAAGGAAAAAGATGTTGATAATGATGAAGAAGGAGAAGAACAAGTATAGAAAGAAGAAGAGAAAGAAGTAGAAGAAGAAGAAAAAGAAGGGCAAGGAAAAAAAGAAGAAGAAGAGGAAAAAGTAGAAGAAGAAGTATAAGAAGATGTAGAAGAAGAAAAAGAAGAGGAAGAAGAAGAAGAAGAAGAAGAAGATGAAGAAGTGTAAGAAGAAGAAGAAGAAGAAGAAGAAGAAAAGGAAGAAGAAGAAGAAAAGGAAGAAGAAGAAGAAGAAGAAGAAATGGAAGTTGAATTAAGGATTAGGGAATAGATATTTGGGATTAATGATTTGGGATTAGAGAACATGGATTAGCAATTACGTATTCAGGA
>JAIUJO010001989.1:35000-69015 GCA_023846275.1 Vanilla planifolia
ATGAAAAAGAGGATGAAGAAGAGGAACAATAAGAAGAAAGTAGAAGGACAAAAAAGGAAAGTGGAAGAAGAGGGGTAAGTGCAAGAAGAAAAATAAGAAGAAGAAATAAAAGAAGAATAAGAAGAAGAAGAATTTTAAGGAAAAGATGACGTAGAAGAAGAATGATTTGGAAGAAGAAGAAGAAGCAGTAGAAGAAGACGAAGAAGAAGAACAAGACGAAGATGATGGATTATGGATTAGGGAGGGTAAGGTTCGAGATTATAGACTATTTATTGGGGTTTTGATTAGGATGGTAAGGATTAGGGTTTAGTGATTATGGATTAGGGGTTAGAGATTGAGGATTATGTCTTAGCAATTAAGGATTAGGAATTAGAGATTACGAATTAAGGATCAGTGATTATGGCTAGAGTTTAGGATTTGGGGAATTTTGAATAGAGATTAGGGACTAGGGGTTGTGTTTTAAGGGATTAAGGGATTAATAATCATGATTAGGGATAAGTGATTCTAGATCAAGTATTAGGGATAAGAGATTAAAGATTAAGGATTAAGGACTTAGCATAAATAGCTAAAGAGTAGGGATGCAAAATTAAAGGTTAAGGGATTAGGCCTTAATGATTAAGGATTAAAGATTAGAGATTAGATATTAAGGATTAGAGACTAGTGATTAAGGATTAGGAAGTATGGATAAAGATGAGGTCATAAGGATTAAGGATCAGGGATTAGAGAAATGGATGAAGAAGAAGAAGATGAAGTAGAAGAAGTAGAAGAAGAAGTTGAAGTTGAAGGAGAAGAAAAAGGTGTAGTAGTAGAAGGGGTAGAAGAAGAAGAAAAAGAAGTACAAGAAGAAAGAGGAGAAGGTGAAGAAGAAGATGGAGGAGAAGTTTAAGAACAAGAAAAAAGTCAAAGTAGAAGAAGAAGAAGAAGAAGTAAAAGAAGAATAAGAAGAAGAAGAAGAAGAAGAAGATGAAGAAGATGAAGAAGAAGAGGAATAAGAAAAAACATGAAGAAGAAGAAGAAGATGATGATGATGATGAAGAAGAAGAAGAGGAATAACAGGAAGAAAAAGAAGAAGAAGAACAACAACAAGAAGTAGAAGAAGAAGAAATAGAAGAAGAAGAAGTGAAAAATACGGAAGAAGAGGAAGAAGAAGAGGAAAAAGAAGAACAAGAAGAAGAAGAAGAGAAAGAAGAAGAAGAAGAAGAAGAGAAAGATAAAGAAGAGGAAGAAGAAGAACAAGAAGAAGTAGAAGAAGAAGAAATAGAAGAAGAAGAAGTGAAAAATAAGGAAGAAGAGGAAGAAGAAGAGGAAAAAGAAGAACAAGAAGAAGAAGAAGAGAAAGAAGAAGAAGATGAAGAAGAAGTGCAAGAAAAAGAACAAGAAAAAGAAGTTGATGATGATGAAGAAGAAGAAGAAGGGAAGAAGAAGAAGAAGAAGATGATGATGAAGAAGAAGATGATGAAGAAGAAGGAGAAAAAAAAGTAGTTGAAGAAGAAGAAGAAGAAGAAGAATAAGTAGAAGAAGTAGAAGGGAAGAAGAAGAAGATGCAGAAGGAGAAGAAGAAGAACAAGGGGAAGAAGACGAAGAGTAAAAAGAGAAAGAAAATGAAGAAGAAGAGAAGAAAAAGAAGTAGAAGAAAAGTAGAAGAAGAAGTAGAAGAAGAAGAAAGAGGAGGAGGAGGCAGGGAAGAAGAAGAAGAAGAACAACAACAAGATGAGGTAGTAGAAGAAGAAGATGATGAAGAAGAAGAAGAATAAGAAGAAGAAGAAGAATAAGAAGAAGAAGAAGAATAAGAAGAAGAAGGAGAAGAAAAATATGGACAAGAACAAGAAGTAAAAGAAGAAGAAGAAGAAGAAGGGGAAGAAGAAGAAGGAGAAGAAGAAGAAAAAGACTTAGAAGAAGAAGAAGAGAATGAAGATTAAGAGCAAAGAAGAATAAGAAGAAGACGAAGAAGAAGAAGAAGATGAAGAAAAAGAGGAAGAGGAAGAAGAAGAAAACAACAAGAAGAAAACAAAGAAGAGGAAGAACTGGAAGAAGCAGAAGA
The DNA here is from genome assembly GCA_023846275.1 of Vanilla planifolia. NCBI lineage: Eukaryota > Viridiplantae > Streptophyta > Magnoliopsida > Asparagales > Orchidaceae > Vanilla > Vanilla planifolia. The sequence continues at coordinate 37,042 of JAIUJO010001989.1, forward strand.
AAATAAGGAGAAGTGGATGAAAAAAAAGTAGAAGAGGAATAGGAAGCAGAGGACAAAGGGGAAAAAGTGGAATAAGAAGAAGCAAAAGAAGAAGAAGAAGAAGAAGAAGAACATGAATAAGTTTTTTGAAGAAGAAGATGATGAAGATGAAGATGTCATAGAAGAAGAAGAAGAAGAAGAAGAAGAAGAGATAAATAAGAAGCAAAAGAAGAAATAGAAGAAGAGGAGGAGGAGGAGGAAGAAGAAGAAGAAGTAGAAGAACAATTAGAAGAAAAAAAAAACAAGAAGAAGAAGAATAAGAAGAAGAAGATGAAGAAAAAGAAGAAGTGGAAGAGGAGGAAGAAGAAGAAAAAGAAGAAGAGGAGGAATTAGAAGAAATGAAGAGGAAGAAGAAGAAGAAGAGAAAGAAGAAGACTGAAGAAGCAGAAGAAGAAGAAGAGGAAGAAGAAGAAGAAGAAGAAGAAGAAGAAGAGGAAGAAGATGATGAGGAAGAAGAAGAAGAAAAGGAAGAAGAAGAGGAAAAGAGATCGAAGATGTTGAAAAGAAGAAGAGGAAGAAGAACAAGAAGAAGAGGAAGGAGAAGTATTAGTAGTGCAGTAGAAGAAGAAAAAGAAAAAGGAGAAGAAGAGGAAGAAGAGGAAGGTGAAGAAGAAGATGAAGAACAAGAATAAGAGTTAAAAGATGAAGAAGAGAAACAAGAAGAAGAAGAAGATGGAAAAGAGGAAGTGGAAGAAGATGGCGAAGAGCAAGAAGAAGAATAAGAAGAGGTAGTAAAATAAGGAGAAAAAGAATTTGAAGAAAAAAATGAAGTAGAAGAAGATAAAAGGAGAAGAAGTAGATGTAGTAGAAGAAGAAGAAGAAGAAGTAGGGGTAGAAGAAGAAGGAGAAGGAGAAGAGAAAGATGAGGAGAAGAAGACGAAGAGGAAGAAGAAGATCAAGCGCTTGAAGATGAAGAAGTGGAAGAAGAAGGGGAAGCAGAAGAAGACGAGGAAGAAAAAGAAAAAGATTAAGAAGAAGAATAGGAAGAAGTAAAGGAAGAAGAAGAAGAAGAGGAACAAGAGGAACAAGAGGAAGAAGAAGAAGAACCAGTAGAAAAAGAAGAAAGAGAAGAAGAAAAAGAAGAAGAAAAAGAAGAAGAAGAAGAAGGAGAAGAAGAATAGGAAGAAGAAGAAGAAGAAGAAGAAGAAGTGGAAGAATAAGAAGAGGGAGATGACGACAAAGAAGAAGAGAAGGGGAAGAAGAAGAAGAGGAAGAATTAGAACAATACTAAGTAGAAGAAGAAGTGGAAGAAGTTGAAGAGGAAGAAGAAGAAGATGAAGAGGAAGAAGAAGAAGAGGAAGAGATGGAATGAGAGGAAAAACAAGAAGAAGATGAAGAAGTAGAAGAAGAGAAAAAGGAAAGAGAAGAAGAAGAAGAATAAGAAAAAGTAGAAGTTGAAGAAGATGAAGAATAAAGAAGAAGAAGAAGTGGTTGAAAAAGAAGATGAAGAAAAAGAAGTAGGAGGAGAGGAAGAGGAAGAATTAGAAGTTTTAGAAGAAGAGAAAGAAGAGGAAGAAAAGGAAGAAAAAGTAGAAGAAGAAGAAGTAGAAGATGAAGTAGAAAAAGTAGAAGAAGTAGTAGTAGTAGTGGAAGAAGAAGCAGAAGTAGTAGAAGAAGAAGAAAAAGAAGAAGATTAAGAAGAAGTAGAAGAAGAAGAAGAAAAGAGGAAGAAGAGGTTGAAGAAGTGAAATAAGTAGAAAAAAAGAAGAAAAAGAAGTAAAAGTGGAAGAAGAAGAAGAAGAAGTAGAAGTAGTAGAAGGTGAAGTAGTAATAGTAGTAGTAGAAGAAGAAGAATTAGAAGGAGTAAAAAATTAGAACATGAAGAGGGAGAAGAAGAAGAAGAAGAAGAATAAGAAGAAGAAATTGATGAAGGAAGAGAAGAAGAAGAACAAGAAAAAGAACAGAAAGAAGAAGAGGAATCAGAAGAAGAATAAGAAGAAGAAGAGGATGAAGAAAAAAGGAAGAAGAAGTAAAAGAAGAACACGACGATGAAGAAGAAAAGAAGAAAAAAAAGCAAGAAGAACAAGAAGAAGAAATAGAAGACGAAGAAGAAGAATAAAGAAGAAGAAGAAGTAAAAGAAGAAGAAGAAGATGAAGAGGAAGAAGAGGAAGAAGAAGAGGAAGAAAAGGGAATAAAGGAAGAAGAAGAAGAAGATGAAATAGAAGAAGAAGAAGAAGAAGAAGAAAAGGAAGAAGAAGAGGAAGATGAAGAAGAAGAAAAAGAAGAGCAAAAGGAAAAAGAGGAAGAAGAAGAATCGAAAGAAGAAGGAGATGTAGTGGAAGAAGAAGAAGAAGAAGAGGAGGAAGTAGAAGAAGGAGAAGAAGGAGAAGAAGTGGAAGAAGAAGAAGAAGAAGAGGGGGAAGAAGAAAAAGAAGAAGTAGTAGAAGAAGAAGAAGAGAAAGAAGAAGAAGAAGAAGAAGAAGAAGAAAAGGAAGAAGAAGAGGAAGAGAAACATTTGTAAGAAGAGGAAGAATGGAAGGAGAGAAACACGAAGATGAGGAAGAAGAAGAAAAAGAAAAGTAAGGAGGGGAAGATGAAAAGGAAGAAGAAGAAGAAGAGAAAGAGCAAGAAGAAGCAGAATAGGAAGAAGTGAAAGAAGAAGACAAAGAAGAAGAATAGGAAGAAGTAGATGAAGAAGAAGAAGAAGAACAAGAAGAAGGAGATGAAAAAGAAGAAGAAGAAGAGGAAGAAGACGAAGAAGAAAAAGAAGAAGACAAAGAAGAAGAGGAAGAAGAATTGGAAAAAGAGGAAAAAGAAGAATGGGAAGAAAAGAAACAGGTGGAGGAAGAAGAAGAAATGTAGAAGAAGAAGAAGAAGAAGAAGAAGAAGAAGAAGAAAAAGAAGAAAAAGAAGAAAAAGAGGGGGAAGAAGAATAAGAAGATGAAGAATAAGAAGAAAAGCAAGGAGAAGAAGTAGAAGAAGAAGAAGATGATGAAGAAGAAGAAGAAGGGCAAGAAGAAGAAAGAAAAGTTAGAAGAAGAATAGGAAGCAGAAAAAGAAGAGGAAGAAGAAAAGTGGAAGAAGAAGAAGAAGAGGAAGAAGTGGAAGAAGAAGAAAAGGAGGAAGAGAGGCAACATGAAGAAGAAAAGGTAGTAGTAAAAGAAGAAGAAGAAGAAAAAAGATGAAAAAAATAACGATAAGAAGAAGAAGTAAAAGAATATGATGATGATGAAGAAGAAGAAGAAGAAGAAAAAGAAGAAGAAGAACAAAAAGTATAGGGAGAAGAAGAAGAAGTAGAAGTACAAGAAGAAAAAGAAGAAGAAGAAAAAAAAGAAGAAGAAGAAGAAGAAGACATGAAAAAAGTTGAAGAAGATGAAGAAGAAGAAGAAGACAAAGAAGAAGAAGAAGAAGAAGAAGAAGAAGAAAAAGAAGCATAAAGAGAAGAAGAAGAGGAAGAAAAGAAGAAGAGGAAGTAGAGGAAGAAGAAGAATAAGAAAAAGAACTTGAAGAAGAATAAGAAGAAGATGCAGAAGTAGAAGAAGAAGAAGAAGAAGAATAAGAAGAAGAAGCAGAGAAGAAGAAGAAGAAGAACAAGAAGAAGTAGAAGTAGAAGAAGAAGAAGAATAAGGAGAATAGGAATTAGAAGAAGCAGAGGGTGAAGAAGAAGAAGAAGGTGAAGAAGAAGAAGAAGAAGAAGAAAAAGGAGTAAAGAAGGAGAAGAAGAAGAAGATGAAGTAGTAGTAGAAGAAGAAGAAGAAAGAAGAATGGTTAGGAGAAGAAGAGAATGCAGAAGAAAAGAAGAAGAGAAAGAAGAAAGGGAGGAAGAAGAGGAGGAAGAAAAAAAGAGGAAGAAGGAGAAGAAAATGTAGAAGAAAAGAAGAAGAGAAAGATGAAGGGGAAGAAGAAGAGGAGGAAGAAGAAAAGAGGAAGAAGAAGAAGGAGAAGAAGAAGAAGAAGAAGTAGAAGAAGAAGAAGATGATGTTGACGAAGAAGAAGAAGTGGAAAAGGAAGAAGAAGTAGAAGAAGGGGGAGAAAAAGGAGTAGTAGAAGAACAAGAAGAAGAAGAGGAAGAAGAAGAATAAATGTAAGAAGAAGAAGAAGAAGAAGAAGAAGAGGAAGAAGAGGACAAAGAAGATGAAGAAAAAAGGGGAAGAAGTGGAAGAACAGGAAGAAGAAGAAGAAGAAGTAGAAAATGAAGAAGAAGAGGAAAGAGATGGAGAAGAAGAAGAAGAAGAAGAAGGAGAATAAGTAGAAGAACAAGAAAAGGAAAAAGAAGATTAGGAAGGAGAAGAACTAGACAAATCAGAAGAAGTGGAAGAGGAAGAAAAGGAAGAAGAAGAAGAAGAGGATGAAGAAGAATAGGAAGAAGAAGAATAGGAAGAAGAGGAATGACAAGTAGACGAATAAGAATAAGAATAAGAAGAAGAAGAAGAAATAGCTGAAGAAGTAGAAGAAGATGATGAAGAAGAAGAAGAAAAAGAAAGGGGAAGAAGTAGAAGTAGTAGAGGAAGTAGAAGAAATAAAAGTAAAGGAAGAAGAAGATGAAGAACAAGAAGAAGAAGTAGATGTCAAAGTAGAAGAAGGAGAAGAAGATGAAGAAGAAGAAGAAGAAGATGATGAACTAGTAGAAAAAGAAGAAGAATAAGAAGAAGAAGAAGAATTAAAAGAGGAATATTAAGAAGAAGAAAAAGAAGAAGTTGATGATGAAGAAGAATAAGATAAAGAAATAGTAGTAGTAGAAGAAGAAGTAGAGGAAGAAGATGAGGAAGAAGAAGAACTAGTAGAAGATGCAGAAGAAGTAGTAGTAGAAGAAGAATAAGAAGAACAAGAAGAAGAAGAAGAAAAAGAAGAAGAAGAAGAAGTAGAATAAATAAAAGGAGGAGGTGGAGAAGAAGAAGAAGAAGAAGGGGAAGAAGATGTAGAAGAAGAAGAAGAAGAAGAAGAAAAGAAGAGGAAGAAAAAGAGAAGAGGAAGCAAAATAATTTGAAGAAGAAGAGGGAGAAGAACAAGAAGAAGAAGAAGAAAAAGACTAAGTAAAATAAGAAGCAGAAGATGAAGAAGAAGAAGAAGACAAGGAAGAAGAATAGGAAGAAGAAGAGGAAGAAGAAGTAGTAGTAGAAGAGGAAGAAGAAGAAGAACAAGCAAAAGAAGAGGAAGAAGAAGAAGAAGAAGAACTAAAAGAGGAAGAAGAATAAGAAGAGGAAGAGGAAGAAGAGGAAGAAGTAGTATTAGAAGAAGAAGAAGACAAAGAAGAGGAAGAAGAAGAAGAAGAAGAAGAGGATGAAAAAGAAAAAGTAAAAGAAGAAGTAAATGAAGAAGAGGAGGAGGAAGAGGATTAAGTAGAAGAAGAGGTAGAAGAAGAAGAAGAGGAGGAGGAGGAAGTTGAGGAGAAGAGGTCGAAGAAGAAGAAGAAGATCACGAGAAAGAAGAAGAAGAAGAGGAAAAAGAAGTAGAATAGGAAGAAGAAGATGAGGAAAAAGGGAAAGTATAAGAGTAAAAGAAGAAGATGAAGAAGAGAAAGAAGATGAAGAACTGAAAGAGGAGGAGGAAGAAGAAGAAGAAGACGTTTAAGTGGAAGAAGATGAATTAGAAGTAGTAGACGAAGAGGAATGAGGAGAAGAACATGAAAAAGTAGAAGAAGATGAGGAAGAAGAAGAATAGGAAGAAGAACGGGAAGAAGAAGAGGAAGATGAAGAAGAAGATGAAGAATAAGAAGAAAAGCAAGGAGAAGAAGTAGTAGAAGAAGAAGAAGGGCAAGAAGAAGAAAGAAAAGTTGGAAGAAGAATAGGAAGAAGAAGAAAAAGTAGTAGTAAAAGAAGAAGAAGAAGAAGAAGAAGAAGAAAAAAGTTGAAAAAAATAACGATAAGAAGAAGAAGTAAAAGAATATGATGATGATGAAGAAGAAGAAGAAGAAGAAGAAGAAAAAGAAGAAGAAGAACAAAAAGTATAGGGAGAAGAAGAAGAAGTAGAAGTACAAGAAGAAAAAGAAGAAGAATACAAAGAAGAAGAAGAAGAAAAAGAAGAAGAAGAAGAAGAAGAACAAAGAAGAAGAAGAAGACATGAAAGAAGTTGAAGAAGATGAAGAAGAAGAAGAAGACAAAGAAGAAGAAGAAGAAGAAGAAGAAGAAGAAGAAGAAGAAAAAGAAGCATAAAGAGAAGAAGAAGAGGAAGAAAAGAAGAAGAAGAAGTAGAGGAAGAAGAAGAATAAGAAAAAGAACTTGAAGAAGAAGAAGAAGAAGATGTAGAAGTAGAAGAAGAAGAAGAAGAAGAATAAGAAGAAGAAGCAGAGAAGAAGAAGAAGAATAAGAAGAAGAAGTAGAAGTAGAAGAAGAAGAAGAATAAGGAGAATAGGAATTAGAAGAAGCAGAGGGTGAAGAAGAAGAAGAAGGTGAAGAAGAAGAAGAAGAAGAAGAAAAAGGAGTAAAGAAGGAGAAGAAGAAGAAGATGAAGTAGTAGTAGAAGAAGAAGAAGAAAGAAGAATGGTTAGGAGAAGAAGAGAATGTAGAAGAAAAGAAGAAGAGAAAGAAGAAGGGGAGGAAGAAGAGGAGGAACAAAAAAAGAGGAAGAAGGAGAAGAAAATGTAGAAGAAAAGAAGAAGAGAAAGATGAAGGGGAAGAAGAAGAGGAGGAAGAAGAAAAGAGGAAGAAGAACAAGGAGAAGAAGAAGAAGAAGAAGTAGAAGAAGAAGAAGATGATGTTGACGAAGAAGAAGAAGAAGTGGAAAAGGAAGAAGAAGTAGAAGAAGGGGGAGAAAAAGGAGTAGAAGAAGAAGAAGAAGAAGAAGAAGAAGAGGAAGAAGAAGAATAAATGTAAGAAGAAGAAGAAGAAGAAGAAGAAGAGGAAGAAGAGGACAAAGAAGATGAAGAAAAAAGGGGAAGAAGTGGAAGAACAGGAAGAAGAAAAAGAAGAAGACGTAGAAAATGAAGAAGAAGAGGAAAGAGATGGAGAAGAAGAAGAAGAAGAAGAAGAAGAAGGAGAATAAGTAGAAGAACAAGAAAAGGAAAAAGAAGATTAGGAAGGAGAAGAAGTAGACAAATAAGAAGAAGTGGAAGAGGATGAAAAGGAAGAAGAAGAAGAAGAGGATGAAGAAGAATAGGAAGAAGAGGAATGACAAGTAGACGAATAAGAATAAGAATAAGAAGAAGAAGAAGAAATAGCTGAAGAAGTAGAAGAAGATGATGAACAAGAAGAAGAAAAAGAAAGGGGAAGAAGTAGAAGTAATAGAGGAAGTAGAAGAAATAAAAGAAGTAAAGGAAGAAGAAGAAGAAGTAGATGTCGAAGTAGAAGAAGGAGAAGAAGATGAAGAAGAAGAAGAAGAAGAAGATGATGATGAACAAGTAGAAAAAGAAGAAGAATAAGAAGAAGAAGAAAAATTAGAAGAAGAATATTAAGAAGAAGAAAAAGAAGAAGTTGATGATGAAGAAGAACAAGATAAAGAAATAGTAATAGTAGAAGAAGAAGTAGAGGAAGAAGATGAGGAAGAAGAAGAACTAGTAGAAGATGCAGAAGAAGTAGTAGTAGAAGAAGAATAAGAAGAATAAGAAGAAGAAGAAGAAAAAGAAGAAGAAGAAGAAGTAGAATAAATAAAAGGAGGAGGTGGAGAAGAAGAAGAAGAAGAAGAAGAAAAAGAAGGCGAAGAAGATGTAGAAGAAGAAGAAGAAGAAGAAGAAAAGAAGAGGAAGAAAAAAAGAAGAGGAAGCAAAATAATTTGAAGAAGAAGAGGAAGAAGAACAAGAAGAAGAAGAAGAAAAAGACTAAGTAAAATAAGAAGCAAAAGATGAAGAAGAAGAAGAAGACAAGGAAGAAGAATAGGAAGAAGAAGAGGAAGAAGAAGTAGTAGTAGAAGAGGAAGAAGAAGAAGAACAAGCAAAAGAAGAGGAAGAAGAAGAAGAAGAAGAAGAAGTAAAAGAGGAAGAAGAATAAGAAGAGGAAGAGGAAGAAGAGGAAGAAGTAGTATTAGAAGAAGAAGAAGACAAAGAAGAGGAAGAAGATGAAGAAGAAGAAGAAGAGGATGAAAAAGAAAAAGTAAAAGAAGAAGTAAATGAAGAAGAGGAGGAGGAAGAGGATTAAGTAGAAGAAGAGGTAGAAGAAGAAGAAGAGGAGGAGGAGGAAGTTGAGGAGAAGAGGTCGAAGAAGAAGAAGAAGATCACGAGAAAGAAGAAGAAGAAGAGGAAAAAGAAGTAGAATAGGAAGAAGAAGATGAGGAAAAAGGGAAAGTATAAGAGTAAAAGAAGAAGATGAAGAAGAGAAAGAAGATGAAGAACTGAAAGAGGAGGAGGAAGAAGAAGAAGAAGACGTTTAAGTGGAAGAAGATGAATTAGAAGTAGTAGACGAAGAGGAATGAGGAGAAGAACATGAAAAAGTAGAAGAAGATGAGGAAGAAGAAGAATAGGAAGAAGAACGGGAAGAAGAAGAGGAAGAAGAAGAAGAGAAAAAAGAAGAAGAGGAAAAAGAGATTGAAGAAGATGAAAAGAAGAAAAGGAAGAAGAGGAAGGAGAAGTATTAGTAGTAGTAGAAGAAGAAGAAGAAAAAGAAGAAGGAGAAGAAGTAGAAGAAGAGGAAGAGGAAGAAGAAGAAGAAGAACATGTAGAAGAGTTAAAAGATGAAGAAGGGGAACAAGAAGATGTGGAAGAAGGAAAAGAGGAAGAGCAAGAAGAGGGCGAAGAGCAAGAAGAAGAATAAGAAGAGGTAGTAAAATAAGAAGAAGAATAATTTGAAGAAAAAAACAAAGTAGAAGAAGATAGAAGGAGAAGAAGTAGTAGAAGAAGAAGAAGAAGAAGTAGCAAAAGAAGATGAAGAAGAAGAACAAGATGAAGATGATGGATTATGGACTAGGGAGGATGGGATTTGGGTTATAAAATAGTTATTTAGGATTAATGATTGGGAAGATAAGGATTAGGGACTAGAGATTAGGATTATAGATTAGAGATTAAGGAATAGGTTTTAGTGATTAAGGATTAGGAATTAGAGATTATGAATATAGGATTAGTAATTGTGTCTAGAGCTTAGGGTTTAGGGAATAGGGAATAGAAATTTAAGGACTAGAGGATGTGTATTAAGGGATTAATAATAATGATTAGGAATAAGCAATTTAGGATCAAGTAGTAGGGATTAGAGATTAAATATAGGGGAATAAGGGCTGATGATAAAAGATTAAATAGTAAGGATGAGAAATTAAAGATTAAGGGATTAGGCCATAAAGATTAAGGATTATAGATTTGGGATTGGGGATTAAGTGTTAAAGACTAGGGATTAAGGATTAGGGACTAGGGAAAGAGATTAGGTGATAGGGATTAGGGACTATAGAAGAGGGAAAAGAAGAAGAAGAAGAAGAAAAAGAAGAAGAAGAAGAAGTAGAAGAAGAAGTTCAAGTTGAAGAAGTTGTAGTAGTAGTTATAGTAGTAGAAGAAGAAGAAAAAGAAGTAGAAGAAGTACAAGAAGAAGAATAAGAAGAACAAGAAGAAGAAGAATGACAATAAGAAGAAGAAGAAGAAGAGAAGAGGAAGAAGAAGAAGTAAAAGAAGAAAAAGATGGAGGAGAAGTTGAAGAAGAAGAAAAAGAAGACAATGTAGTAGAAGAAGAAGAACAAGAATAAGAAGAAGAAATAAAAGAAGAGGTAGAAGAAGAAGAACAACGAGATAAGAAGAAGAAGACGAAGAAGAAGAAGGACAAGATCATGATGATGATGAAGAATTAAAACATGAAGAAAAAGAAGAAGAAGAAGAAGATGACGATGATGATGATGATGATGATGATGTTGATGATGATGATGATGAAGAAGAATAAGAAAGGGAAGATGAAGAAGAAGAAGAAGATGAAAAAGAAGAAGAAGAGAAAGATGAAGTAGTGGAAGAAGAAGAAGAAGTAGAAGAAGAAAAATAAGAAGGAAGATGAGGTAGAAGAGAAAGAATAAAAGGAGAAAGAAGAGCAAGAAGAAGAAGAAGAAGAGAAAGAGAAGAGAAGAAGAAGAAGAAGAACAAGAAGAAGAAGAGCAAGAAGAAGAAGAAGAAGGAGAAGAAGAAGATGAAGAAGAAGAAGAAGAAGAAGAAGAAGAAGAAGATGTAGAAGAAGGAGAAGAGGAAGAAAAAGTAGAAAAAGAAGAAGAAGAACAATAAGAAGAAGAAGTCGAAGAAGGAGAAGGGAAGAAGAAAAAGATGAAGAAGAAGAAGAAAAAGATGTAGAAGAAGGAGAAGAGGAAGAAAAAGTAGAAAAAGAAGAAGAAGAAGAATAAGAAGAAGAAGTCGAAGAAGGAGAAGAGAAGAAGAAAAAGATGAAGAAGAAGAAGAAGTGGAAGAAGGCAAAGAGTAAAAGGAAGAAGAAGAAGAAGAAGTGGAAGAAGGCAAAGAAAAAAGAAGAAGTAAAAGAGAAGAAGAAGAAGAAGCAGAAGAAGGGGAGGAGGAGGAAGAGAAGAAGAAGAAGAATAAGAAGAAGAAGAAGAAGAAGAAGAAGAAGAAGAAGAGAGAAAGAAGAAGAAGAAGATGAAGAAGAAGGGGAAGAAAAAGAAGAAGGAGAAGAGCAATGAGAAGAAGAAGAAGAAGAAGAAGAAGAGGAAGAAGAAGAAGGAGAAGAAGAAGAAGAAAAATAAGAAGAAGAAGAGGAGGAAGAGGGTGATGAGGAAAAAAGAAGAAGAAGAAGAAGAAGATGAAGAAAAAGAGGAAGAGGAAGAAGAAGAACAAGAAGAAGAAGAACTAGAAGAAGTAGAAGATGATGATGAAGATTTTTGAAGAAGTAGATGAAGTAGAAGAAGAAGATGATGATGATGAAGGAGAAGGTTTCACAAAAGAAGACGACGAAGAAGAAAAATGTGAAGTAGAAGAAGAAAAAGAACAAGTAATGGACGAGAAAGAAGAGGAAGAAGAAGTACAAGAACAATTGGAAGAAGAAAGAGGCAAGAAGAAGAATAAGAAGAAGAAGATTAAGAAAAACAAAAAGAGAAGAAGTGGAAGAGGAAGAGGAAGAAGAAGAAGAAGAGGAGGAATAAGAAGAAAAGAAGAAGTAGAAGGGGAAGAGGAAGAGGAAGAAGAAGAAAAGGAAGAAGAAGGAGAAGAAGGAGAAGAGAAAGTTGGGGAGAAGGAGACGAAAAGGAAGAAGAAGATCAAGAGCTAGAAGATGAAGAAGTAGAGGAAGAAGCGAAAGAAGAAGAAGAGGGGGAAGAATAAGAAAAGGAATAAGAAGATGAAGAGGAAGAAGGAGTAGAACAAGAAGAACAAGAGGAAGATGAAGAAGAAGAAGAAGAAGAAGTAGAAAAAGAAAGATGAAGGAGAGAAGAAAACGAAGAAAAAGAAGAAGAAGAAGAAGAAGAAGAAGAAGAAGAAGAAGAAGAGGAAGGGAAAGAAGAAGACGAGGAAGATGAAGAAGAAAAACAAGAAGAAGAAGAGGAAGAAGAAGAGGGGGAAGAAGAAGAAGAATAGGAAGAAGAAGAAGTGGAAGAAGTTGTGCAGGTAGAAGAAGAAGAAGAGGAAGAAGAGGAATGAGATGAAGAACAAGAAGAAGATGAAGATGTAGAAGAAGAAAAAGGAGAAGGAGAAGAAGTAAAAGAAGAAAAAGTAGAAGAAGAAGAAGAAGATGAAGAGTAAAGAAGAAGAAGAAGAAGAAGTGGTAGAAAAAGAACATATAGAAGTAGAAAAGTATAAGAAGAAGAAGATGCAGATGATGATGAAGAAGAGCTAGAAGTAGTAGAAAAAGAGGAAGCGGAAGATGAAAAAGAAGACGAAGAAAAAGTAGAAGAAGAAGAAGAAGAAGAAGAAGAACAAGTGGAAGAAGAAGTAAAAATAGTAGTAGTAGAAGAAGAAGAAGTAGAAGAAGTAGAAGAAGAAAAAGAAAAGGAAGAATAAGAAGAAAAAGTAGAAGAAGAAGAAAAAGAAGAAGAAACAGAAGAAGAGAAAGAAGAAAAAGAACAAAAAGAAAAGTAGAAGTCGGAGAAGAAGAAGAAGAAGAAGTAGGAGTACAAAAAGAAGTAGAAGAAGTAGAAGAAGAAGAAGTAGTAGTAGTAGAAGAAGAAGGAGAAGAAAAAGTAAAACAAGATAAAGGAGTGGAAGAAGAAGAAGAAGAACTCAATGAAACAAGAGAAGAAGAATAAAAGAATAGAAAGAGGAAGAGGAAACAGAAGAAGAATAAGAAGAAGAAGAAGAAGAAAAAGAAGAAGCGGATGAAGAAATAGAAAGAAGAAGAAGCAAAAGAAGAAGAAGAAGAAGAAGAACAAGGAGAGAAGGAAGAAGAAAAAAGAGAAAAAAAAGAAAAAAAAGAGAAAGAAGAACAAGAAGAAGAAATAGAAGACGAAGAGGAAGAAAAAGAAGAAGAAAAAGATGATGAAGAAGAAGAAGATGTGAAAGTAGAAGAAGAACAGGAAGGAGAGGATGAAGAAGAGTAAGAAAAGGAAGAAGTGGAAGAAGATGAAAAGGTAGAGCAAGAACAAGAAGAGGAAAAAGTGGAAGAAGAATAAGAAGTAGAAGAAGAAAAAGAGGTAGTAGATGATGAAGAAGAAGAAGAAGAAAAAGAAGAGAAGAAGAAGAAGCAAAAGATAAAGAAGAAGAAGAAGAAGAAGAAAAAATGGAAAAAGAGGGAGTAGTAGTACTAGAAGAAGAAGACGAAGAAGAAGAGTAGGAGTAGGAAAAAATACAAGGAGTAAAAGTAGTAGTAGAGGAAGAAGGGGAAAAAGGAGAAGAACAAGAAGAAAAAAAATAGGAATGAGAAGAAGAGGAAGAAGAAGAAAAGGAAGAAGGGGAAGAAGAAGATGAAGAAGTGAAAGAAGAAGATATGGAAGAAGAAGATGAAAAAGAAGAAGAAGAGGAAGAAAAAGAAGAACAAGATGGTGAGGAGGAAGATCAAGAAGTAAAGAAGAAAGAAGAAGGAAGATGGAAGAAGGAAGGACAAAGGAAGAAGGGAGATAAAAGAAGGATGATGGAAGAGAATCGAGAAGAAGAAGAAGAAAAAGACAACGAAGAAGTGGAAGAGGAAGAGGATGAGGAATATGAAGTGGAAGATAAGGAGAGAGAGGAAGTGGAACAAAAAGAAGAAGAGGGAGAACATGAAGAAGAAGAAGAAGAAGAAGTTGATGAAGTAGTAGTAGAAGAAGGAGAAGAAGAAAAAGAATAAGAAATTGAATGAGAAGAAGAAGAAGTTCAAGAGAAGAAGTAGAAGAAAAAGAAGAAAAAGGAGAAGAAGAAGAAGAAGAAGAAAAAGAAGAAGAAGAAGAATAAGAAAAAAGAAGAAAAAGAAGAAGAATAAGAAGAAGAATAAGAAGAAGAATAGGAAGAAGAAGAAGGGGAAGATTAAGAAGGTGAAGAAAATAAGATGAAGTAGTTGTGGAAGTAGAAGAAGCAAAAGAAGAAGTAGTAGAAGAAGAAGAAGAATAAGAAGATGACGATAAGGATAAAGAAGAAGAAGAAAAAGAAGAAGAAGAAGAAGAAGAAGAAAAACAAGAAGTTAAAGAAGAAGATGCTGAAGAAGAAGAAGAAGAAGATGATGAAAAGGAAGAAGAAAAAGAAGAAGAAGAGGATGAAGAAAAAGTTGGAGAAGAAGAGGAGAAGAAAGGATTGGAAGAACAAGAAGAAGTGGAAGATGAAGAAGAAGAAGAAGAAGGGAAAGATGAGGATCAAGAGGAAGAAGAACAAGAAGAAGATGAGCATGAAGAAGAAGAAGAAGAAGCAGTAGAAGAGAAAGAAGAAGAAGAAGAGGTAGAAGTAGAAGAAGAAAAAGAAGAGGAAGAAGAAGATAAAGAAGTTTAGGAGCATATGGAAGAGGAAAAAGAACAAGAAGCTGAAAAATAAGAAGAAGAAGGAATAGCAAGAAAGAAGAAGGGGAAGAAGAAAAGGAAGAAAAAGAAGAAGTGGAAGATGAAGAAAAAGAAGAAGAAGAAAATAAAGAACAAGGGCAAGAAGAGGAAGAAAAGGAAGAAGAAGAATGGTAGAATGTAAAGAAGAAGAAGATGAGGAAGTTTAGAAAGAAGAGGTAAAAGTAGAAGAAGTTGAGGAAGAAGAAGAGGTTGAGGATGAAAAAGAAGAAGATGATCAAGAAAAAGAAGAAGAGTAAGGGGACGATGAATAAGAAGAAGAAGAAGAGGAAAGAAAGGAAGAATAAGAAGAAGTAGATAAAGACAAAGAAGAAGTAGAAAAAGAAAAAGAAGAGTTAAAGAAGGAGAAGAAGGAAAAAAGAAAAAGAAGAGGAAAGAGAATGAGAAGAAGTAGAAGACAAATAAGAAGAAGAAGAAGAAGAGAAAAACAAGAAGAAGTTGAGGAAAAAGAAGAAGAAGAAGAAATTGAAAAGGGAGAAGAAGAAGAAGAAGAAGAAGAAGAAGAGGTGGAGGAGCAGGAAGTAATAGTAGTAGTAGAAGAAGAAGAAGAAGAAGGAGAGGTGGAGGAGTAGGAAGTAGTAGTAGTAGAAGAAGAAGAAGAAGAAGAAGAAGAAGAAGAAGATGATGAAGAAGAAGATGTAGAAGAATAGAAAGGAGAAAAAGTGGAAGGAGAAGAAGAAGAAGAAGAAGAAGAAGAAGAAGAAGGAAAAAGAAAGAAGAAAAGAGAAAGAGAAGGAAAAAGAAGAATAAAACAAGGAGGAAGAAGAAGAGAAAGAAGAACTAGAAGAAGGTGCGGAAGAAGAAGAAGAAGAAGAAGAGAAAGAAGAATAATAGGAAGAAGATGAAGAAGAATAAGAGAAAGAAGAATAATAGGAAAAGAAGAAGAAGAAGAAGAAGAGGAAGTAGAAAAAGAAGAAGAAGAAAAGAAAAAGAAGGAAAAGGAGAAGGAGAGGAAGTAGAATAATGGAAAGAGGAAGAAGAAAAAGGGGAAGAAGAAGAAGAATAGGAAGAACCAAAACAAGAACAAGAAGAAGAAGTGTGAAAAAGAAGATGAAGAGTCCAAGAAGATGATGAAAAAAGGAAGAAGAAGAAGAAGAAGTAGAAGAGGAACAAGAAGAAAATGATGAAGAAGAAGAAGAAGGGGAAGAAGTAAAGCAAGAAGGGAAGAAGAGGCAGAAGAGGAAGAAGAAAAAGAAGAAGAAGAGGTGGAAGAGGGAAAAGAAGAGGAAGCAGAAGAAGAAGAGAAAGAGGAAGAAGAAGAAGGAGAAGAAGAAGAAGAAGAAGAAGAAGAAGAGGAACAAGAAGAAAAGTAGCAAAAGAAGAGGAACTAGAGGAGAAAGAATAAGAACAGGAAGATGACTAACAAGAGGGGAAAGAATAAGAAAAAAGTACAAAAAGAAGAAGAGGAAGAACAAAAGGAAGGAGAAGAAGAAGAAGAAAAGGAAGAAGAAAAGGAGAAGAAGAAGAAGTAGAAGAAGAAGGAGAAGAAGAAGAAGAAGAAGAAGAAGTTGAAGAAGTTGAAGAAGAAGAAGGAGAAGAAGTAGCAGAAGAAGAAGAAGAAGAGGAATAAGAAGATTAGGAAGAGGAAGAAGAAGAAGAAGTAGAGGAAGAAGAAGAAGGGAAGAAGAAGGAGGAGAAGAGGGAGAGGAAGATGAAAAAAAGAGAAGAAAGAAGAAGAAGAGGAAGAGAAAAAAGAACAATAAGAAAACAAAGGTGAGGAAGAACAGGAAGAAGAAGAAGAAGAAGAAGAAGATGAAGAAGATGAAGAAGAGAAAGAAGAAGAAAAGGAAGAGGAAGGAGATGAAGAGGAAGATTAGGAATAATAAGAGGAGGAAGAAGAAGCAACAAAAGAAGAAGATAAAGTAAAAGAAGGAAAAGTAGAAGAAGATAAGGAAGGAGGGGAAAAAGAAGAAGAAGAATAAGAGAAAGAAGAAGTAGTAGAATAAGAAAAAGAAGAAGAAGGAGAAGAAGAAGAAGAGAAAGTTGAGGAGAAGAAGACGAAAAGGAAGAAGAAGAATAGAGCTAGAAGATGAAGAAGTGGAGGAAGAAGCGAAAGAAGAAGAAGAGGGGAAGAATAAGAAAAGGAATAAGAAGATGAAGAGAAAGGAGTAGAAGAAGAAGAAGAGGAGGAGGAAGAAGAGGAACAAGAGGAAGATGAAGAAGAAGAAGTAGTAGAAAAAGAAGGAGAGAAGAAAAAGAAGAAAAAGAAGAAGAAAAAGAAGAAGAAGAAGAAGAAGGGAAAGAAGAAGACGAGGAAGATGAAGAAGAAAAACAAGAAGAAGAAGGGGAAGAAGAAGAGGGGGAAGAAGAAGAATAAGAAGAAGAAGAAGTGGAAGAAGTTGTGCAAGTAGAAGAAGAAGAAGAGGAAGAAGAGGAATGAGACGAAGAACAAGAAGAAGATGAAGATGTAGAAGAAGAAAAAGGAGAAGGAGAAGAAGTAAAAGAAGAAAAAGTAGAAGAGGAAGAAGAAGAAGATGAAGAGTAAAGAAGAAGAAGAAGAAGAAGTGGTAGAAAAAGAACATATAGAAGCAGAAAAGTATAAGAAGAAGAAGATGAAGATGATGATGAAGAAGAGCTAGAAGAAGTAGAAAAAGAGGAAGAGGAAGAAGAAAAGGAAGATGAAGAAAAAGTAGAAGAAGAAGAAGAAGAAGAACAAGTGGAAGAACTAAAAATAGTAGTAGTAGAAGAAGAAGAAGTAGAAGAAGTAGAAGAAGAAGAAGAAAAGGAAGAATAAGAAGAAAATGTAGAAGAAGAAGAAAAAGAAGAAGAAGCTAAAAAAGAGAAAGAAGAAGAAGAAGAAGAAGAAGGAATAAAAAGAAAAGTAGAAGTTGGAGAAGAAGAACAAGAAGAGTAGGAGTAGAAAAAGAAGTAGGAAGAGAAGAAGAAATAGTAGTAGAAGAAGGAGAAGAAAAAGTAAAAAAAGATAAAGGAGAAGAAGAAGAAGAAGAAGAACTCAACGAAAGAAGAGAAGAAGAATAAGAAGAAGAAAAGAATAGAAAGAGGAAGAGGGAAACAGAAGAAGAAGAAGAAGAAGAAGAAAAAAAAGAAGCGGATGAAGAAATAGAAAGAAGAAGAAGCAAAAGAAGAAGAAGAAGAAGAAGAAGGAGAGAAGGAAGAAGAAAAAAAAGAGAAAAAAGAGAAAGAAGAACAAGAAGAAGAAATAGAAGACGAAGAGGAAGAAAAGAAGAAGAAAAAGAAGAAGAAAAAAGATGATGAAGAAGAAGAAGATGTGAAAGAAGAAGAAGACAGGAAGGAGAGGATGAAGAAGAGTAAGAAAAGGAAGAAGTGGAAGAAGATGAAAAGGAAGAGCAAGAACAAGAAGAGGAAAAAGTGGAAGAAGAATAAGAAGAAGAATAAGAAGTAGAAGAAGAAAAAGAGGTAGAAGATTATGAAGAAGAAGAAGAAGAGGAAAAAGAAGAGAAGAAGAAGAAGCCAAAAAGACAAAGAAGAAGAAGAAGAAGAAGAAGAAAAAGTGGAAGAAGAGGGAGTAGTAGTACTAGAAGAAGAAGACGAAGAAGAAGAGTAGGAGTAGGAAAAAGTAAAGGAGTAGAAAGTAGTAGTAGAGGAAGAAGGAGAAGAAGGAGAAGAAGAAGAAGAAGAAAAATAGGAATGAGAAGAAGAGGAAGAAGAAGAAAAAGAAGAAGGGGAAGAAGAAGATGAAGAAGTGAAAGAAGAAAGATATGGAAGAAGAAGAGGAGGAAGAAAATGAAGAATAAGATGGTGAGGAAGAAGATCAAGAAGTAAAGAAGAAAGAAGAAGGAAGATGGAAGAAGGAGGACAAAGGAAGAAGGGAGATCAAAGAAGGATGATGGAAGAGAATGGAGAAGAAGAAGAAGAAGAAAAAGGACAACGAAGAAGTCGAAGAGGAAGAGGTGAGGAATATGAAGTGGAAGATAAGGATAGAGAGGAAGTGGAGCAAAAAGAAGAAGAGGAAGAACATGAAGAAGAAGAAGAAGTTGATGAAGTAGTAGTAGAAGAAGAAGGAGAAGAAGAAAAAGAATAAGAAATAGAATAAGAAGAAGAAGTACAAGGGAAGAAGTAGAAGAAAAAGAAGAAAAAGGAGAAGAAGAAGAAGAAAAAGTTGAAGAAGAAGAATAGGAAAAAGAAGAAAAAAAAGAAGAATAAGAAGAAGAATAAGAAGAAGAAGAAGGGGAAGACTAAGAAGGTGAAGAAAAGAAGATGAAGAAGTAGTTGTGGAAGAAGAAGCAAAAGAAGAAGTAGAAGAAGAAGAAGAAGGTGATGATGAAGAAGAAGAATAAGAAGATGACGATAAGGATAAAGAAGAAGAAGAAAAAGAAGAAGAAGAAGAAGAAGAAGAAGAAAAACAAGAAGTTAAAGAAGAAGATGCAAAAGAAGAAGAAGAAGGGGAAAAGGAAGAAGAAAAAGAAGAAGAAGAGGATGAAGAAGAAGTTGGAGAAGAAGAGGAGGAGAAAGGATTGGAAGAATAAGAAGAAGTGGAAGAAGAAGAAGAAGAAGATGAAGAAGAAGGGAAAGATGAGGATCAAGAGAAAGAAGAACAAGAAGAAGATGAGTATGAAGAAGAAGAAGAAGAAGCAGTAGAAGAGAAAGAAGAAAAAGAAGGGGTAGAAGTAGAAGAAGAAGAAGAGGAAGAAGAAGATAAAGAAGTTTAGGAACATATGGAAGAGGAAAAAGAACAAGAAGCTGAAAAATAAGAAGAAGAAGAAATAGCAAGAAAGAAGAAGGGGAAGAAGAAAAGGAAGAAAAAGAAGAAGTGGAAGATGAAGAAAAACAAGAAGAGCAAAATGAAGAACAAGGGCAAGAAGAGGAAGAAAAGGAAGAAGAAGAAGTGGCAAAATGTAAAGAAAAAGATGAGGAAGTTTAGAAAGAAGAGGTAAAAGAAGAAGAAGAAGTTGAGGAAGAAGAAGAAGAGGTTGAGGATGAAAAAGAAGATGTGTAAGGGGACGATGAATAAGAAGAAGAAGAAAAGGAAAGAGAGGAAGAATAGGAAGAAGTAGATAAAGACAAAGAAGAAGTAGAAAAAGAAAAAGAAGAGTTAAAGAAGGAGAAGAAGGAAAATAGAAAAAAAGGAAAGAGAATGAGAAGAAGTAGAAGACAAATAAGAAGAAGAAGAAGAAGAAGAGAAGAACATGAAGAAGTTGAGGAAAAAGAAGAAGAAGAAGAAGAAGAAGAGGTGGAGGAGCAGGAAGTAGTAGTAGAAGAAGAAGAAGAAGAAGAAGGAGAGGTGGAGCAGGAAGTAGTAGTAGTAGAAGAAGAAGAAGAAGAAGAAGAAGGTGAAGAAGAAGAAGTAGAAGAATAGAAAGGAGAAAAAGTGGAAGGAGAAGAAGAAGAAGAATAAGAAGAAGAAGGAAAAAGAAAGAAGAAAAGAGAAAGAGAAGGAAAAAGAAGAATAAAACGAGGAAGAAGAAGAGAAAGAAGAACTAGAAGAAGGTGAGGATGAAGAAGAAGAAGAAGAAGAGAAAGAAGAATAATAGGAAGAAGAAGAAGAAGAATAAGAGAAAGAAGAATAATAGGAAAAGAAGAAGAAGAAGAAGAAGAGGAAGTAGAAAAAGAAGAAGAAGAAAAGAAAAAGGAGGAAAAGGAGGAGGGGAGGAAGTAGAATAATTAAAAGAGGAAGAAGAAAAAGGGGAAGAAGAAGAAGAAGAATAGGAAGAACCAAAAGAAGAACAAGAAGAAGAAGTGTGAAAAAGAAGATGAAGAGTCCAGGAAGATGATGAAAAAAGGAAGAAGAAGAAGAAGTAGAAGAGGAACAAGAAGAAGATGATGAAGAAGAAGAAGAAGGGGAAGAAGTAAAGGAAGAAGGGAAGAAGAGGCAGAAGAGGAAGAAGAAAAAGAAGAAGAAGAGGAGGAAGAGGGAAAAGAAAAGGAAGCAGAAGAAGAAGAGAAAGAGGAAGAAGAAGAAGGAGAAGAAGAAGAAGAAGAACAAGAAGAAGAATAAGAAGAAGAAGAAGAAGAGGAACAAGAAGAAAAGTAGCAAAGAAAGAGGAACTAGAGGAGAAAGAATAAGAACAGGAATAGGACTAACAAGAGGGGAAAGAATAAGAAAAAGTACAAAAAGAAGAAGAGAAAGAACAAAAAGAACGAGAAGAAGAAGAAGAAAAGGAAGAAGAAAAGTAGAAGAAGAAGAAGTAGAAGAAGAAGGAGAAGAAGAAGAAGAGGAAGAAGTAGAAGAAGTGGAAGAAGAAGAAGGAGAAGAAGTAGCAGAAGCAGAAGAAGAAGAGGAATAAGAAGATTAGGAAGAAGAAGAAGAAGAAGAAGAAGTAGAGGAAGAAGAAGAAGGGAAGAAGAAGGAGGAGAAGAGGGAGAGGAAGATGAAAAAAAGAGAAGAAAGAAGAAGAAGAGGAAGAGAAAAAAGAACAATAAGAAAACAAAGGTGAGGAAGAACAGGAAGAAAAAGAAGAAGAAGAAGATGAAGAAGATGAAGAAGAAGAGAAAGAAGAAGAGAAGGAAGAGGAAGGAGATGAAGATGAAGATTAGGAATAATAAGAGGAGGAAGAAGAAGCAACAAAAGAAGAAGATAAAGTAAAAGAAGGAAAAGTAGAAGAAGATAAGGAAGAAGCGGAAAAAGAAGAAGAATAATAAGAGAAAGAAGAAGTAGTTGAATAAGAAAAAGAAGAAGAAGGAGAAGAAGTAGAAGAGAAAGTTGAGGAGAAGAAGGAGAAGAGAAAGTTGAGGAGAAGAAGACGAAAAGGAAGAAGAAGATCAAGAGCTAGAAGATGAAGAAGTGGAGGAAGAAGCGAAAGAAGAAGAAGAACGGGAAGAATAAGAAAAGGAATAAGAAGATGAAGAGGAAGAAGGAGTAGAAGAAGAAGAAGAAGAGAAGGAAGAAGAGGAACTAGAGGAAGATGAATAAGAAGAAGTAATAGAAAAAGAAGAAGAAGAAGAAGAAGAAGAAGAAGAAGAAGAAGGGAAAGAAGAAGACGAGGAAGATGAAGAAGAAAAACAAGAAGAAGAAGGGGAAGAAGAAGAGGGGGAAGAAGAAGAAGAATAGGAAGAAGAAGAAGTGGAACAATTTGTGCAGGTAGAAGAAGAAGAAGAGGAAGAAGAGGAATGAGACGAAGAACAAGAAGAAGATGAAGATGTAGAAGAAGAAAAAGGAGAAGGAGAAGAACTAAAAGAAGAAAAAGTAGAAGAAGAAGAAGAAGATGAAGAGTAAAGAAGAAGAAGAAGAAGAAGTGGTAGAAAAAGAACATATAGAAGCAGAAAAGTATAAGAAGAAGAAGATGAAGATGATGATGAAGAAGAGCTAGAAGTAGTAAAAAAAGAAGAAGAGGAAGAAGAAAAAGAAGACGAAGAAAAAGTAGAAGAAGAAGAAGATGAAGAAGAAGAACAAGTGGAAGAAGAAGTAGAAGAAGTAGAAGAAGAAGAAGAAAAGGAAGAATAAGAAGAAAAAGTAGAAGAAGAAGAAGAAGAAGAAGAAGCTGAAGAAGAGAAAGAAGAAGAAGAAGAAGAAGATGCTGAAGAAGAGAAAGAAGAAGAAGAAGAAGAAAAAGAAGAAGTAGAAGTCGGAGAAGAAGAAGAAGAAGAAGAAGTAGGAGTAGAAAAAGAACATATAGAAGCAGAAAAGTATAAGAAGAAGAAGATGAAGATGATGATGAAGAAGAGCTGGAAGTAGTAAAAATAGAGGAAGATGAAGAAGAAAAAGAAGACGAAGAAAAAGTAGAAGAAGAAGAAGATGAAGAAGAAGAACAAGTGGAAGAAGAAGTAAAAATAGTGGTAGTAGAAGAAGTAGAAGAGGTAGAAGAAGTAGAAGAAGTAGAAGAAGAAAAGGAAGAATAAGAAGAAAAAATAGAAGAAGAAGAAGAAGAAGAAGCTGAAGAAGAGAAAGAAGAAGAAGAAGAAGAAGAAGAAGTTGAAGAAGAGAAAGAAGAAGAAGAAGAAGAAGAAGAAGAAGAAAAAGAAGAAGTAGAAGTCGGAGAAGAAGAAGTAGGATTAGAAAAAGAAGTAGAAGTAGAAGAAGAAGAAGAAGAAGTAGTAGAAGAAGAAGGAGAAGAAAAAGTAAAACAAGATAAAGGAGAGAAAGAAGAAGAAGAAGAACTCAACGAAAGAAGAGAAGAAGAATAAGAAGAAGAAAAGAATAGAAAGAGGAAGAGGAAAAAGAAGAAGAAGAAGAAGAAGAAGAAAAAGAAGAAGCGGATGAAGAAATAGAAAGAAGAAGAAGCAAAAGAAGAAGAAGAAGAAGAAGAAGGAGAGAAGGATGAAGAAAAGAAAGAGAAAGAAGAACAAGAAGAAGAAATAGAAGACGAAGAGGAAGAAAAAGAAGAAGAAAAAGATGATGAAGAAGAAGAAGATGTGAAAGAAGAAGGAGAACAACAAGGAGAGGATGAAGAAGAGTAAGAAAAGGAAGAGCAAGAACAAGAAGACGAAAAAGTGGAAGAAGAATAAGAGGAAGAATAAGAAGTAGAAGAAGAAAAAGAGGTAGAAGATGATGAAGAAAAGAAGAAGAGGAAAAAGAAGAGAAGAAGAAGAAGCAAAAGACAAAGAAGAAGAAGAAGAAGAAGAAGAAAAAGTGGAAGAAGAGGGAGTAGTAGTACTAGAAGAAGAAGACGAAGAAGAAGAGTAGGAGTAGGAAAAAGTACAAGGAGTAGAAGTAGTAGTAAAGGAAGAAGGCGAAGAACGAGAAGAACAAGAAGAAGAAAAATAGGAAAGAGAAGAAGAGGAAGAAGAAGAAAAAGAAGAAGGGGAAGAAGAAGATGAATAAGTGAAGAAGATGATATGGAAGAAGAAGATGAAAAAGAAGAAGAAGAGGAAGAAAATGAAGAACAAGATGGTGAGGTAGAAGAACAAGAAGTAAAGAAGAAAGAAGAAGGAAGATGGAAGAAGGAAGGACAAAAGAAGAAGGGAGATCAAAGAAGGATGATGGAAGAGAATGGAGAAGAAGAAGAAGAAGAAAAAGACAACGAAGAAGCGGAAGAGGAAGAGAATGAGGAATATGAAGTGGAAGATAAGGAGAGAGAAGAAGTGGAGCAAAAAGAAGAAGAGGAAGAACATGAAGAAGAAGAAGAAGAAGTTGATGAAGTAGTAGTAGAAGAAGGAGAAGAAGAAAAAGAATAAGAAGAAGAAGAAGTACAAGGGAAGAAGTAGAAGAAAAAGAAGAAAAAGGAGAAGAAGAAGAAGAAGAAGAAGAAAAAGATGAAGAAGAAGAATAGGAAAAAGAAGAAAAAAAAGAAGAATAAGAAGAAGAATAAGAAGAAGAATAAGAAGAAGAAGGGGAAGACTAAGAAGGTGAAGAAAAGAAGATGAAGAAGTAGTTGTGGAAGAAGAAGCAAAAGAAGAAGTAGAAGAAGAAGAAGAAGGTGATGAAGAAGAAGAAGAAGAATAAGAAGATGATGATAAGGATAAAGAAGAAGAAGAAAAAGAAGAAGAAGAAGAAGAAGAAGAAGAAGAAGAAGAAAAACAAGAAGTTAAAGAAGAAGATACAGAAGAAGAAGAAGAAGGGGAAAAGGAAGAAGAAAAAGAAGAAGAAGAGGATGAAGAAGAAGTTGGAGAAGAAGAGGAGGAGAAAGGATTGGAAGAACAAGAAGAAGTGGAAGAAGAAGAAGAAGAAGAAGAAGGGAAAAATGAGGATCAAGAGGAAGAAGAACAAGAAGAAGATGAGTATGAAGTAGAAGAAGAAGAAGCAGTAGAAGAGAAAGAAGAAAAAGAAGGGGTAGAAGTAGAAGAAGAAGAAGAGGATGAAGAAGATAAAGAAGTTTAGGAACATATGGAAGAGGAAAAAGAACAAGAAGCTGAAAAATAAGAAGAAGAAGAAATAGCAAGAAAGAAGAAGGGGAAGAAGAAAAGGAAGAAAAAGAAGAAGTGGAAGATGAAGAAAAAGAAGAAGAAGGAAATAAAGAACAAGGGCAAGAAGAGGAAGAAAAGGAAGAAGAAGAAGTGACAGAATGTAAAGAAGAAGATGAGGAAGTTTAAAAAGAAGAGGTAAAAGAAGAAGAAGAAGTTGAGGAAGAAGAAGAAGAGGTTGAGGATGAAAAAGAAGAAGTGTAAGGGGACGATAAATAAGAAGAAGAAGAAGAGGAAAGAGAGGAAGAATAGGAAGAAGTACATAAAGACAAAGAAGAAGTAGAGAAAGAAAAAGAAGTGTTAAAGAAGGAGAAGAAGGAGAGAAAATAAGGAGAATTGGAAGAAAATGGAGTAGAAGAGGAATAGGAAGAAGAGGACAAAGAGGAAAAAGTGGAATAAGAAGAAGTAAAAGAAGAAAAAGAAGAAGAACATGAATAAGTTTTTTGAAGAAGAAGATGATGAAGATGAAGATGTCATAGAAGAAGAAGAAGAAGAAGAAGAAGAAGAAGAAGAGATAAATAAGAAGCAAAAGAAGAAATAGAAGAAGAGGAGGAGGAGGAGGAGGAGGAAGAAGAAAAAGAAGTAGAAGAACAATTAGAAGAAGAAAAAAAACAAGAATAAGAAGAATAAGAAGAAGAAGATGAAGAAAAAGAAGAAGAAGAAAAAGAAGAAGTGGAAGAAGAGGAAGAAGAAGAAAAAGAAGAAGAGGAGGAATTAGAAGAAATGAAGAAGGAGAAGAAGAAGAGAAAGAAGAAGACTGAAGAAGAAGAAGAAGAAGAAGAGGAAGAAGAAGAAGAAGAAGAAGAAGAGGAAGAAGATGAAGAGGAAGAAGAAGAAGAAAAGGAAGAAGAAGAGGAAAAGAGATCGAAGATGTTGAAAAGAAGAAGAGGAAGAAGAACAAGAAGAAGAGGAAGGAGTAGTATTAGTAGTGCAGTAGAAGAAGAAGAAAAAGAAAAAGAAGGAGAAGAAGAGGAAGAAGAGGACGGTGAAGAAGAAGATGAAGAACAAGAATAAGAGTTAAAAGATGAAGAAGAGAAACAAGAAGAAGAAGAAGAAGGAAAAGAGGAAGTGGAAGAAGATGGCGAAGAGCAAGAAGAAGAATAAGAAGAGGTAGTAAAATAAGAAGGAGAAAAAGAATTTGAAGAAAAAAATGAAGTAGAAGAAGATAAAAGGAGAAGAAGTAGAAGTAGTAGAGGAAGAAGAAGAAGAAGGGGTAGAAGAAGAAGGAGAAGGAGAAGAGAAAGATGAGGAGAAGAAGATGAAGAGGAAGAAGAAGATCAAGCGCTTGAAGATGAAGAAGTGGAAGAAGAAGGGGAAGCAGAAGAAGACGAGGAAGAAAAAGAAAAAGATTAAGAAGAAGAATAGGAAGAAGAAGTAAAGGAAGAAGAAGAAGAAGAGGAACAAGAGGAACAAGAGGAAGAAGAAGAAGAACTAGTAGAAAAAGAAGAAAGAGAAGAAGAAAAAGAAGAAGAAGAAAAAGAAGAAGAAGAAGAAGGAGAAGAAGAATAGGAAGAAGAAGAAGAAGAAGAAGAAGATGTGGAAGAAGAAGAAGAGGGAGATGACGACAAAGAAGAAGAGAAGGGGAAGAAGAAGAAGAGGAAGAATTAGAACAATAGTAAGTAGAAGAAGAAGTGGAAGAAGTTGAAGAGGAAGAAGAAGAAGATGAAGAGGAAGAAGAAGAAGAGGAAGAGATGGAATGAGAGGAAAAACAAGAAGAAGATGAAGAAGTAGAAGAAGAGAAAAAGGAAAGAGAAGAAGAAGAAGAATAAGAAAAAGTAGAAGTTGAAGAAGATGAAGAATAAAGAAGAAGAAGAAGTGGTTGAAAAAGAAGATGAAGAAAAAGAAGTAGGAGGAGAGGAAGAAGAAGAATTAGAAGTTTTAGAAGAAGAGAAAGAAGAGGAAGAAAAGGAAGAAAAAGTAGAAGAAGAAGAAGTAGAAGATGAAGTAGAAAAAGTAGAAGAAGTAGAAGTAGTAGTGGAAGAAGAAGCAGAAGTAGTAGAAGAAGAAGAAAAAGAAGAAGATTAAGAAGAAGTAGAAGAAGAAGAAAAGAGGAAGAAGAGGTTGAAGAAGTGAAATAAGTAGAAAAAAAGAAGAAAAAGAAGTAAAAGTGGAAGAAGAAGAAGAAGAAGTAGAAGTAGTAGAAGGTGAAGTAGTAATAGTAGTAGTAGAAGAAGAAGAATTAGAAGGAGTAAAAAATTAGAACATGAAGAGGGAGAAGAAGAAGAAGAAGAATAAGAAGAAGAAATTGATGAAGGAAGAGAAGAAGAAGAACAAGAAAAAGAACAGAAAGAAGAAGAGGAATCGGAAGAAGAATAAGAAGAAGAAGAGGATGAAGAAAAAGGGAAGAAGAAGTAAAAGAAGAACACGACGATGAAGAAGAAAAGAAGAAAAAAAAGCAAGAAGAACAAGAAGAAGAAATAGAAGACGAAGAAGAAGAATAAAGAAGAAGAAGAAGTAAAAGAAGAAGAAGAAGATGAAGAGGAAGAAGAGGAAGAAGAAGAGGAAGAAAAGGGAATAAAGGAAGAAGAAGAAGAAGAAGAAGAAAAGGAAGAAGAAGAGGAAGAGGAAGAAGAAGAAAAAGAAGAGCAAAAGGAAAAAGAGGAAGAAGAAGAATCGAAAGAAGAAGGAGATGTAGTGGAAGAAGAAGAAGAAGAAGAGGAAGAAGTAGAAGAAGGAGAAGAAGGAGAAGAAGTGGAAGAAGAAGAAGAAGAAGAGGGGGAAGAAGAAAAAGAAGAAGTAGTAGAAGAAGAAGAAGAGAAAGAAGAAGAAGAAGAAGAAGAAGAAGAAGAAAAGGAAGAAGAAGAGGAAGAGAAACATTTGTAAGAAGAGGAAGAATGGAAGGAGAGAAACACGAAGATGAGGAAGAAGAAGAAAAAGAAAAGTAAGGAGGGGAAGATGAAAAGGAAGAAGAAGAAGAAGAGAAAGAGCAAGAAGAAGCAGAATAGGAAGAAGTGAAAGAAGAAGACAAAGAAGAAGAATAGGAAGAAGTAGATGAAGAAGAAGAAGAAGAACAAGAAGAAGGAGATGAAAAAGAAGAAGAAGAAGAGGAAGAAGACGAAGAAGAAAAAGAAGAAGACAAAGAAGAAGAGGAAGAAGAATTAGAAAAAGAGGAAAAAGAAGAATGGGAAGAAAAGAAACAGGTGGAGGAAGAAGAAGAAATGTAGAAGAAGAAGAAGAAGAAGAAGAAGAAGAAGAAGAAAAAGAAGAAAAAGAAGAAAAAGAGGGGGAAGAAGAATAAGAAGATGAAGAATAAGAAGAAAAGCAAGGAGAAGAAGTAGAAGAAGAAGAAGATGATGAAGAAGAAGAAGAAGGGCAAGAAGAAGAAAGAAAAGTTAGAAGAAGAATAGGAAGAAGAAAAAGAAGAGGAAGAAGAAAAGTGGAAGAAGAGGAAGAAGAGGAAGAAGTGGAAGAAGAAGAAAAGGAGGAAGAGAGGCAACATGAAGAAGAAAAGGTAGTAGTAAAAGAAGAAGAAGAAGAAAAAAGATGAAAAAAATAACGATAAGAAGAAGAAGTAAAAGAATATGATGATGATGAAGAAGAAGAAGAAGAAGAAAAAGAAGAAGAAGAACAAAAAGTATAGGGAGAAGAAGAAGAAGTAGAAGTACAAGAAGAAAAAGAAGAAGAAGAAAAAGAAGAAGAAGAAGAAGAAGAAGACATGAAAAAAGTTGAAGAAGATGAAGAAGAAGAAGAAGACAAAGAAGAAGAAGAAGAAGAAGAAGAAGAAAAAGAAGCATAAAGAGAAGAAGAAGAGGAAGAAAAGAAGAAGAGGAAGTAGAGGAAGAAGAAGAATAAGAAAAAGAACTTGAAGAAGAATAAGAAGAAGATGCAGAAGTAGAAAAAGAAGAAGAAGAAGAATAAGAAGAAGAAGCAGAGAAGAAGAAGAAGAAGAACAAGAAGAAGTAGAAGTAGAAGAAGAAGAAGAATAAGGAGAATAGGAATTAGAAGAAGCAAAGGGTGAAGAAGAAGAAGAAGGTGAAGAAGAAGAAGAAGAAGAAGAAAAAGGAGTAAAGAAGGAGGAGAAGAAGAAGATGAAGTAGTAGTAGAAGAAGAAGAAGAAAGAAGAATGGTTAGGAGAAGAAGAGAATGCAGAAGAAAAGAAGAAGAGAAAGAAGAAAGGGAGGAAGAAGAGGAGGAAGAAAAAAAGAGGAAGAAGGAGAAGAAAATGTAGAAGAAAAGAAGAAGAGAAAGATGAAGGGGAAGAAGAAG
Organism: Vanilla planifolia; assembly: GCA_023846275.1. Classification (NCBI taxonomy): domain Eukaryota; kingdom Viridiplantae; phylum Streptophyta; class Magnoliopsida; order Asparagales; family Orchidaceae; genus Vanilla; species Vanilla planifolia. The sequence goes on from JAIUJO010001989.1 coordinate 64,778, forward strand.
AGGAGGAAGAAGAAAAGAGGAAGAAGAAGAAGGAGAAGAAGAAGAAGAAGAAGTAGAAGAAGAAGAAGATGATGTTGACGAAGAAGAAGAAGTGGAAAAGGAAGAAGAAGTAGAAGAAGGGGGAGAAAAAGGAGTAATAGAAGAAGAAGAAGAAGAAGAGGAAGAAGAAGAATAAATGTAAGAAGAAGAAGAAGAAGAAGAAGAAGAGGAAGAAGAGGACAAAGAAGATGAAGAAAAAAGGGGAAGAAGTGGAAGAACAGGAAGAAGAAGAAGAAGAAGTAGAAAATGAAGAAGAAGAGGAAAGAGATGGAGAAGAAGAAGAAGAAGAAGAAGGAGAATAAGTAGAAGAACAAGAAAAGGAAAAAGAAGATTAGGAAGGAGAAGAACTAGACAAATCAGAAGAAGTGGAAGAGGAAGAAAAGGAAGAAGAAGAAGAAGAGGATGAAGAAGAATAGGAAGAAGAAGAATAGGAAGAAGAGGAATGACAAGTAGACGAATAAGAATAAGAATAAGAAGAAGAAGAAGAAATAGCTGAAGAAGTAGAAGAAGATGATGAAGAAGAAGAAGAAAAAGAAAGGGGAAGAAGTAGAAGTAGTAGAGGAAGTAGAAGAAATAAAAGTAAAGGAAGAAGAAGATGAAGAACAAGAAGAAGAAGTAGATGTCAAAGTAGAAGAAGGAGAAGAAGATGAAGAAGAAGAAGAAGAAGATGATGAACTAGTAGAAAAAGAAGAAGAATAAGAAGAAGAAGAAGAATTAAAAGAGGAATATTAAGAAGAAGAAAAAGAAGAAGTTGATGATGAAGAAGAATAAGATAAAGAAATAGTAGTAGTAGAAGAAGAAGTAGAGGAAGAAGATGAGGAAGAAGAAGAACTAGTAGAAGATGCAGAAGAAGTAGTAGTAGAAGAAGAATAAGAAGAACAAGAAGAAGAAGAAGAAAAAGAAGAAGAAGAAGAAGTAGAATAAATAAAAGGAGGAGGTGGAGAAGAAGAAGAAGAAGAAGGGGAAGAAGATGTAGAAGAAGAAGAAGAAGAAGAAGAAGAAAAGAAGAGGAAGAAAAAGAGAAGAGGAAGCAAAATAATTTGAAGAAGAAGAGGGAGAAGAACAAGAAGAAGAAGAAGAAAAAGACTAAGTAAAATAAGAAGCAGAAGATGAAGAAGAAGAAGAAGACAAGGAAGAAGAATAGGAAGAAGAAGAGGAAGAAGAAGTAGTAGTAGAAGAGGAAGAAGAAGAAGAACAAGCAAAAGAAGAGGAAGAAGAAGAAGAAGAAGAACTAAAAGAGGAAGAAGAATAAGAAGAGGAAGAGGAAGAAGAGGAAGAAGTAGTATTAGAAGAAGAAGAAGACAAAGAAGAGGAAGAAGAAGAAGAAGAAGAAGAGGATGAAAAAGAAAAAGTAAAAGAAGAAGTAAATGAAGAAGAGGAGGAGGAAGAGGATTAAGTAGAAGAAGAGGTAGAAGAAGAAGAAGAGGAGGAGGAGGAAGTTGAGGAGAAGAGGTCGAAGAAGAATAAGAAGATCACGAGAAAGAAGAAGAAGAAGAGGAAAAAGAAGTAGAATAGGAAGAAGAAGATGAGGAAAAAGGGAAAGTATAAGAGTAAAAGAAGAAGATGAAGAAGAGAAAGAAGATGAAGAACTGAAAGAGGAGGAGAAGAAGAAGAAGAAGACGTTTAAGTGGAAGAAGATGAATTAGAAGTAGTAGACGAAGAGGAATGAGGAGAAGAACATGAAAAAGTAGAAGAAGATGAGGAAGAAGAAGAATAGGAAGAAGAACGGGAAGAAGAAGAGGAAGATGAAGAAGAAGATGAAGAATAAGAAGAAAAGCAAGGAGAAGAAGTAGTAGAAGAAGAAGAAGGGAAAGAAGAAGAAAGAAAAGTTAGAAGAAGAATAGGAAGAAGAAGAAAAAGTTAGTAGTAAAAGAAGAAGAAGAAGAAGAAGAAGAAGAAAAAAGATGAAAAAAATAACGATAAGAAGAAGAAGTAAAAGAATATGATGATGATGAAGAAGAAGAAGAAGAAGAAGAAGAAAAAGAAGAAGAAGAACAAAAAGTATAGGGAGAAGAAGAAGAAGTAGAAGTACAAGAAGAAAAAGAAGAAGAATACAAAGAAGAAGAAGAAGAAAAAGAAGAAGAAGAAGAAGAAGAACAAGAAGAAGAAGAAGACATGAAAGAAGTTGAAGAAGATGAAGAAGAAGAAGAAGACAAAGAAGAAGAAGAAGAAGAAAAGAAGAAGAAGAAGAAGAAGAAAAAGAAGCATAAAGAGAAGAAGAAGAGGAAGAAAAGAAGAAGAAGAAGTAGAGGAAGAAGAAGAATAAGAAAAAGAACTTGAAGAAGAAGAAGAAGAAGATGTAGAAGTAGAAGAAGAAGAAGAAGAAGAATAAGAAGAAGAAGCAGAGAAGAAGAAGAAGAATAAGAAGAAGAAGTAGAAGTAGAAGAAGAAGAAGAATATAGGAGAATAGGAATTAGAAGAAGCAGAGGGTGAAGAAGAAGAAGAAGGTGAAGAAGAAGAAGAAGAAGAAGAAAAAAGGAGTAAAGAAGGAGAAGAAGAAGAAGATGAAGTAGTAGTAGAAGAAGAAGAAGAAAAGAAGAATGGTTAGGAGAAGAAGAGAATGTAGAAGAAAAGAAGAAGAGAAAGAAGAAGGGGAGGAAGAAGAGGAGGAACAAAAAAGAGGAAGAAGGAGAAGAAAATGTAGAAGAAAAGAAGAAGAGAAAGATGAAGGGGAAGAAGAAGAGGAGGAAGAAGAAAAGAGGAAGAAGAACAAGGAGAAGAAGAAGAAGAAGAAGTAGAAGAAGAAGAAGATGATGTTGACGAAGAAGAAGAAGAAGTGGAAAAGGAAGAAGAAGTAGAAGAAGGGGGAGAAAAAGGAGTAGAAGAAGAAGAAGAAGAAGAAGAAGAAGAGGAAGAAGAAGAATAAATGTAAGAAGAAGAAGAAGAAGAAGAAGAAGAGGAAGAAGAGGACAAAGAAGATGAAGAAAAAAGGGGAAGAAGTGAAGAACAGGAAGAAGAAAAAGAAGAAGACGTAGAAAATGAAGAAGAAGAGGAAAGAGATGGAGAAGAAGAGAAGAAGAAGAAGAAGAAGGAGAATAAGTAGAAGAACAAGAAAGGAAAAAGAAGATTAGGAAGGAGAAGAAGTAGACAAATAAGAAGAAGTGGAAGAGGATGAAAAGGAAGAAGAAGAAGAAGAGGATGAAGAAGAATAGGAAGAAGAGGAATGACAAGTAGACGAATAAGAATAAGAATAAGAAGAAGAAGAAGAAATAGCTGAAGAAGTAGAAGAAGATGATGAACAAGAAGAAGAAAAAGAAAGGGGAAGAAGTAGAAGTAATAGAGGAAGTAGAAGAATAAAAGAAGTAAAGGGAAGAAGAAGAAGAAGTAGATGTCGAAGTAGAAGAAGGAGAAGAAGATGAGAAGAAGAAGAAGAAGAAGATGATGATGAACAAGTAGAAAAAGAAGAAGAATAAGAAGAAGAAGAAAAAATTAGAAGAAGAATATTAAGAAGAAGAAAAAGAAGAAGTTGATGATGAAGAAGAACAAGATAAAGAAATAGTAATAGTAGAAGAAGAAGTAGAGGAAGAAGATGAGGAAGAAGAAGAACTAGTAGAAGATGCAGAAGAAGTAGTAGTAGAAGAATAATAAGAAGAATAAGAAGAAGAAGAAGAAAAAGAAGAAGAAGAAGAAGTAGAATAAATAAAAGGAGGAGGTGGAGAAGAAGAAGAAGAAGAAGAAGAAAAAGAAGGCGAAGAAGATGTAGAAGAAGAAGAAGAAGAAGAAGAAAGGAAGAGGAAGAAAAAGAGAAGAGGAAGCAAAATAATTTGAAGAAGAAGAGGAAGAAGAACAAGAAGAAGAAGAAGAAAAAGACTAAGTAAAATAAGAAGCAGAAGATGAAGAAGAGAAGAAGACAAGGAAGAAGAATAGGAAGAAGAAGAGGAAGAAGAAGTAGTAGTAGAAGAGGAAGAAGAAGAAGAACAAGCAAAAGAAGAGGAAGAAGAAGAAGAAGAAGAAGAAGTAAAAGAGGAAGAAGAATAAGAAGAGGAAGAGGAAGAAGAGGAAGAAGTAGTATTAGAAGAAGAAGAAGACAAAGAAGAGGAGAAGATGAAGAAGAAGAAGAAGAGGATGAAAAAGAAAAAGTAAAAGAAGAAGTAAATGAAGAAGAGGAGGAGGAAGAGGATTAAGTAGAAGAAGAGGTAGAAGAAGAAGAAGAGGAGGAGGAGGAAGTTGAGGAGAAGAGGTCGAAGAAGAAGAAGAAG
>JAIUJO010001342.1:0-2500 GCA_023846275.1 Vanilla planifolia
TTACCTCTTCTTCTTTTTATTCCTCTTCTTCTTCATCATCATCTTCTTCTTCTTCTCTCCTTTTACTACTTTTTTTTCTTCTACTTCTTTTTCTTCTTCATCTACTACTTCTTCTTCTTCATCTTCTTCTTCTTCTTCTTCTCTTTCTTACTCTTCTTTTTCTTCCTCTTCTTATTCTTCCTCTTCTTGTTCTTCTTCCTCTACATCATCTTTTTCTTGTTGTTGTTGTTCTTCTTCTTCGTCTTGTCCTTCTTCTTCTTATTATTCTACTTCTTCCTCTCCTCTCCTTCTTCATCATCTTAATCTTCTTCTTCTTCTTCGTCTTCTTCCTCTTCTTCTACTTCTTCTTTTTCTTCTTCCTCTTCTTATTCTTCTTCTTCTTCTTCTTCTACTTCTTCTTCATTTTCTTCTTCTTCCTCTTCCTCTTCTTCTTCCTCTTCTTCTTGCTCCTCATTGTTTTTTACCTCTTCATCTTCTTTTCTACTTCTTCTTCTTCTTCTTCTTCTTCTTCTTCTTCTACCTCTTCTTCTTCTTCTTCCACTCCTCTTCCTCCTCTTCTTATTCTTCGTGTTCTTATTCTTCTTTGTCCTTTTCTTCTTCCTCTTCCTCCTCCTCCACCCCATCTTCTTCTTCTTCTTTTTATTCTTCTTCTTCTTCTTCTTCTTGTTCGTCCCCTCTTCTTCTTCTTCTTCTTCTTCTTTCACTTCTTATTCTACTTCTCCTTCTTCTCCCTCTCTATTTTCTTCTCCTCCTTCTTCTTCTTCTTCTTCTTCTTCTTCTTCTTCTTCTTCCTATTTTTCTTCTTCTGCCTCTTTTTCTTCTTCTTCTTCTTCTTTTTCATTTGCTTCTTCTTCTATTTCTTCTACTTTTTCTTCCTCTTCTTCATCTTTATGTTCATCTTATTCTTCTTCTACTTCTTCATCATCTTCATCTTCTTCTTCTACTTCTTATTTTTCTTCCACTTCTTTTTCTATATCATCTTCTTCTTCTTCTTCTTCTCCTTCTTTTCTTCTCCGCCCTCTTCTTCTTCTTCTTCTTCTTCCTCATCTTTCACTTCTTCCTTTTCTTCTTCTTCTTTCTCTTCTTCTTTCTCCTCTTTTTTTTCTCCTTCTATTTCTTCTTCTTCTTCTACTTCTTCTTCTCCTTCTTCTTCTTCTTCTTCTTCTCATTCCTCTTCTCTTCTCCTCCATCTTCTTCTTCTTCACCTTCTTCTTCTCCTTCTTCTTCTTCTTCTTCTTCTTCTTCTTCTTATTTTTCTTCCTTTTCTTGTACTTCGTCTTCATCTTCTACATCACCTACTTCTTCTTCTTCTTCTTATTCTTCTTCTTGTTTTTCTTCTATTTCTTCTACTTGTTCTTCTTCTTCTACTTCTTCTTCCTCTTCATATTCCTCTTCTTCTTCTTCTTCTTTTCCTCCCTCTTCTCCATCTTCTTCTTGTTCTTGTTCTTCTTCTTCTTCATCTTCTTCTTCTTATTATTCTTCTTCTTCTTCTTCTTCTACTATTACTTCTTCTTCTTCTTCTTCTTCTTCTTCTTCTTCTTCTTCGTCTTCTTCTTCCTCCTCCTAAACTTTCCCCTCCTCTTCTTTTTCTTCTTCACATTCTTCTTTTTCTTCTTCTTCTTCCTCCTCTTCTTCTGCTTCTTCTTCTTCTTCTTCTTCTTCTCCATCTTCTTCTTCTTCTTCTTCTTCTTCTTGTTCTTCTTCTTCTTCTTCTTCACCTAACACTAATTCTTCTTCTTCTTCTTCTTTTACATCTGCTTCTTCCTCTTCTTCTTCTTTTTACTCTTCTTATTCCTCTTTTTCTTCTTCTTCTTCTTCTTCGTCTTCTTCTTCTTCTTCTTCTTCTTCTTCTTCTTCTTCTTTTCCATGCTCTTCTTCTTCTTCTTCTTCTACTTCTTCTTCTACTTCTTCTTCTACATCTGTTTCCTCTTCTCTTCTTCTTCTTCTTCTTCCTCCTCTACTTCACTTTTCTTCCTCTTCTTCTTCTTCTTCTTCTTCTTTTTCCTCTTCTACTTCCTCTTCGTTTACCTCTTCTTCTTCTTTTTATTCTTCTTCTTCATCATCATCATCTTCTTCTTCTTCTCTTATTGTACTACTTTTTTTTCTTCTACTTCTTTTTCTTCTTCATCTACTACTGCTTCTTCTTCATCTTCTTCTTCTTCTTCTTCTCTTTCTTACTCTTCTTTTTCTTCCTCTTCTTATTCTTCTTCTTCTTGTTGTTCTTCCTCTACATCATCTTTTTCTTATTGTTGTTGTTCTTCTTCTTCGTCTTGTCCTTCTTCTTCTTATTATTCTACTTCTTCCTCTCCTCTCCTTCTTCATCATCTTAATCTTCTTCTTCTTCTTCGTCTTCTTCCTCTTCTTCTACTTCTTCTTTTTCTTCTTCCTCTTCTTATTCTTCTTCTTCTTCTTCTTCTACTTCTTCTTCATTTTCTTCTTCTTCCTCTTCCTCTTCTTCTTCCTCCTCTTCTTCTTGCTCCTCATTGTTTTTAACCTCTTC
>JAIUJO010001342.1:22500-25000 GCA_023846275.1 Vanilla planifolia
TTCCACTTCTTCTTCTTACTGTTCTTGTTCTTTCATTTCTTTTTCTTCTACTTCTTCATCTTCTTCTTCTTCTTCTTTTTCTTCTTCTTCTTTTTATTCTTCTTCGTCTCCTACTGCTCCTTCCTCTCCCTCTTCTTCGTCTTCTTCTTTTTCTTCTTCTTCTATTGCTTCTTCTTCTCCCTCTAATACTTCTACTTTTTCTTGTTGCTCTTCTTCTATTTCTTCAACTTCTACTTTTTCTTTTTCTTCTTCTTCTTCTTCTTCTTATTCTTCTTCTTCTTGTCCTTCATCTTCTTCTTCTTCTTCTTCTTCTTCTTATTTATCCTCTTCTTCTTCGTCTTCTTCTTCTTCTTCTTCTTGTCCTCCTCCTCTTCCTCCTTCTTTATCTTCCTCTTCTTCTTCTTCTTCTTCCTTTTCTTCTTCTTCTTCCTCCTCTTCTTATTCCTCTTCTTCTCCTTTTTCTACTTCTTCTTTTTTTCATCATCTTTATCTTCTCCTTTTTCTTCTTCCTCTTCCACTTCTGCTTCTTCTTCTTCATCTTGTCCCTCTCCTTCACCTGCTCCTTTTCTTCTTCTTATTCTTCTTCTCCTTCTTCTTCTTTTCTTCTTCTTGTTCTTCTTCTCCTTCTATTTCTTCTTCTTCTTCATCTTCTTCATCCTCCACTTATATTTCTTTATCTTTTTCTTATTCTTCTTCTTCTTCTTCTTCTTCTACTTCTTCTTCATCTTCTTCTTCCTCCTCCTTCTCTTCTACTTCTTCTCCTTCTTCTTCTTCTTCTTCTTCTACTACTAGTACTTTTTCCTCCTTTTTCATCTTAATCTTCTTCTTCTTCTTCTTCTTCTTCTCCTTTTTTTTCATCAACTTCTTCTTCTTCTTCTTCTTCTTGTTCCTCTTCTTCCACTTCTTCTTCTTCTTCTCGTTCTTCTTCTTCTTCTTCTTCTTCTACTTGTTCTTATTTTTCTTCTTCTTTCTCTACTTCTTCAACCTCTTCTTCTTCTTCATCCTTTTCTTCTTTTTCTACTTCTTCTTCCTCTTTTTCTTCTTCAACTTCTTCTTCTTCTTCTTCTTCTTCCACTTCTTCTTCTTCTTCTTCTTCTTCTTTTTCTTCTTCTACTTCTTCTTCTACTTCTTTGTTTTCTGCTTCTTCAAATTCCTCTTCTTCTTTTTCTTCTTCTTCTTCTTCTTCTTCTACTTCTTCCACTTCTTTTTCTTCCTCTTCCACTTCTTTTTCTTCTACTTTTTTTTCTTCTTCTTCTTCATCAACATCGTCATCATCATCTTCTTCTTCCTCTCCTTCTTCTTCTTATTCTTTTTCTTCTTTTTATTCATCTTTTTCTTCTTCTTCTTCTTCTTCTTCTTCCTCTTCTTCATTGTCATTTTCTTCACCATCTTGTTCCTCTCCATCTCTTTTTTCTACCATTTCTTCTTCTTCTTCTTCCTCTTATTCTTCTTCTTCTTCTTCCTATCTTTCCTCTTCTTCAACTACTTCTTCTCTTTGTTCTTCCTCCACCTCTTCTTCTTCTTCTACTTCTTCTTACTTCTTTTCATCTTCTACTACTTCTACTTGTTCTTTTTCTTTTTCTTTGTCTTCTTTGTCCTCTTCTTCTTCTTCCTCTTCATCTTCTTCTTCTTCTTCTTCTTCTTTTTCTTCTTCTACTGCTTCTCCTTCTTCTTCTTATCCTTCTTCTTCTTCCTCTTCTTCTTAATATTGTTTTTCTTCTTCTTCTTCTTCTTCATCTTCTTCTTCTTCTTCTTATTATTGTTCTTCAACTTTGTCTTCTTCCTCTTCTTCTTCATCTTCGTCTTCATCTTCTTCCTCAACTTCTTATTCTCCTTCTTCCTTTTCTTCCTCTTCTTGCTCTTCTTTTTCTCCTTCTTCTACTTCTTTTCATTCTTCTTCTTCTTCTTCTTCTTCTTCCTCTTCTTTTTCTTCTTCTTCTTCTTCTTCTTCTTCTTATTCTTCTTCTCCTCCCTCTACTTCTTCTTCCTCTTCCTCTTCTTCATCAACATCATCATCTTCTTCTTTTTTTCTTCCTCTCCTTCTTCTTCTTCTTCTTCTCCTTCTTCTTCTTTTTCTTCTTCTTCTTCTTCTTCTTCACCTTCTTCTTCTTCTTCACCTTCTTCTTCTTGTTCTTCATCTTCTTCCTCTTCTTCTACTTCTTCTTCTTCCTTTTCCTCTGCCTTCTTCTTTTTCTTGTTTTTCTTCATCTTCATCTTCTTCTTGTTCTACTTCTACGTGTTCTTCTTCTTCTTCTTCTTGTGCTACTACGTCTTATTCTTTTTCTTCTTCTTCTTCTCCCTTTTCTTCCTGTTCTTCCTCTTCTTCTTCCTCTTTTTCTTCCTATTCTTCTTCTTCTTCTTCATCATCTTCTTCTTCTTCCTCCTCTTTTACTACTTCTTCTTCTTCTTCTTCTTCATCTCCTTCCTCTTCTTCTTCTAGTTCTTCTCCTTCTTCTTCTTCTAGTTCTTCTCCTTCTTCTTCTTCTTCTTCTTCTAGTTC